>JAWNOR010000112.1:3465000-3743471 GCA_035045885.1 Drosophila borealis
TCACACGAGGGTGTCCCCAGGGATCCATCAGTGGGCCGTTCATCTGTAACACCATGATGGGTGTTCGGCTCCAACGCCTGGATCCCTTGTGCACATTAAGTGCATATGCCGACGATCTGCTGGTTCTTGTCGAGGGAAGGCCGAGAGCCGAACTGGAGCGTCGAGGAGCTGAGCTGATGTTCGTCGTGGGAGCTTGTGGAGCCGAGGTCGGAGTATCGATCTCAACCAGCAAGACGGCAATTATGATGCTGAAGGGGCGTTTTGCCGTTTTCAGGCCGCCCATGGTACGGTTTGCAGGAGCAAGCCTACCATACGTCAATAAGTACCGGTACCTTGGCATCACAGTTGGTGAACGTTTGAGTTTTTAGCCGCATATCGCAGGATCGCGTGGCAACCGGGTGCTGTACCCATAGACCAGCAGAGGTTTAGATAGACCTCGCCCCTCGCCAAGGGGGAATGTCATGGTCGACAAACATGCATTCAATTGGCACCGAAGGTTCAATGTGCAAGCAGGGTTCTGGAGGGACGCTAGTCCGACGCTTTGTTTCGGCCCGCTGTATTTTATGTCACATATGTGGCTTGTGCTGGAGGTGGCTGTTGAGTAGAGATGACGGTAATAAGTGCAGTTTGTAGCGAGTTCGAACCCTACCGAAAAAACTATTTTTATACCCTGAACCCATTAAAAATGGGTAATGGGTGTCCGTCTGTCCCAGTTCGTTTCAGACGGTCGTTGGGAACAGACGTGCTAATTCTCTGCTCGCTTCGTGCACAAATTTTAAATAACGGTGCTTTCAAGCAACGCTATTTGCTTATATTTTGTGCGCTTATCAGCAATAAAGTTGTATTGCTTTGTTTACGTCGTTGCTGCGACAGGCGTTCGTGTGTGTGAAAAACCGCTAGCTTTTACGTGTGTGTGTGTGCGTGCTATTTATTTTTAATAGATAAGCGCACACCTGCGGGCGATGGCGCCACGCAAAAAGAAGCCCGCTGAGAAGGGGACGCTTGAGGTGCAAGGGATGTCGTCGGATGACGAGGTGACCCTTTCTGAGTCGTCATCAAACAGCGAGGTAAGGCGGAGGAGCAAGCAGCGGCTAAGGAAGGCAACTTCTGAGAGCGCTGTTAGCACGGTTGGTGTGGGTGAGGGGAGCGCTGGCCCCTGCTGGAGCCGCAGCTGGCTCTAGCGGAGCAGCGGGTGCAAGTGTGGGGGAGCGGGTTTTTGACGTTCCCCATGCCATGAGCGCTGTGAATGTAGCTGTCCCTGCCGGTGCGGGGCCGTCGACTAGTGCGGCAGCTCCGTGGAGGCGGAGAGGGACAGCTGTCGGGCAGATGAAGGGGATTACGGGGGATTGGTTAAAGCTTGCTCTTAACGAGCGAGCCACTGGGGAGCTCCTTTGTAAATTAGTGGATTTTGCAGGGCGATACGAGCAGCTCTTGTTCTCGCTTATGGCGCAGAATGAGCGGCTGCAGGGGCGCTTGGAGGCCGTTTGCGGGGTAGGGAACGTTTCAAATGCTTCGCATGTCCCAGCCGGCCAAGCGCGGTTTTCGTCGGTGAGCGCCACCAGAGGGGGTCCCATGTCGGCAGAGTCGTCTACCCCGGAGATGCTTCGGCCAGTCGAGACCTGGTCCTTGGTTGTGCGCAGCAAGACTGCTGGCAAAACCGATAAGGACGTGGTCGAGCAGGTGGTGAAGGAGGTAGGTCCCTTTCTTAACGTGCGTATTCATGAGGTGAAACCTCTACGTGATGGAGGTGCGTTAATTCGTACTCAATCGGTCGCCGAGCGTAAGAAGATTGTGGAGAACACAAAGTTCAACGAGGTGGGATTGGAAGTGAGTGTAAATGACAAATTGGGGCTGAAAATCGTGGTACAGGGCGTTCACTCGCAGATCGCCCCTGACGAGTTCATGGGTGACCTTTACGAGATGAACTTGAAGGACAAAATGTCACTTGAAGCCTTTAAGAGAGGTGTCCGGATGACGAGTAAGCCATGGGCGGTGGGAGGTAACGCTGCAGTTAATATAGTCCTCGAGGGTTCTGTTGTGGCCATGCAGACCCTCTTAGAAATCGGGCGCTGCTACGTAAAATGGTTCTCTTTTCGTGTGAGGAGTTTTGACCGGGTACCGGGATGCTACTGCTGTCTTGGCTTCGACCATAAGGAAGCGGAATGCAGAGCCAAAGAAGACGTTTGCCGTCGCTGCGGCCAGATGGGTCACCGTGTGGCTCAGTGCAGCAATGCACTAAATTGCCGCAATTGCTCCTTTAAGGGGAAGCCGTCGGGACATCTGATGATGTCTCTAGCCTGCCCCATATACGGGGCAATTGTTGCGCGGGCGAATGCTAGACATTAAAATGTCTAGCAGATTTCTTCAGCTGAATTGTCAGAGGTCGTATGCAGCTATGTGTGATGTGGGGGCTATGATGTGTGAAAGGGGCAGCGTCGTTGCCCTGCTGCAGGAACCCTACGCGACCGGATGTTGCGTAAAGGGATTGCCCGCATGTATGCGGGTATTTCCTGACAGCAGGGCCAACTTCGCTGTCATTGTGAATGATGTCAGTATTGAATGCAGTTTAGTGAGTTCAACTGACTGGTGTGTGTGTGTGAGCCTTAGCGGCAGTTTTGGCAGGATTTTTGTAGCAAGCATGTATTGTAAGTTCGGGGATCCCCTTGAGCCGTACCACTTACTATACAATGCATAGACATGTCAAACAGCGGATTAATCGGATACCAATAAATCGTCAACGACTGAGCCCCATGGGCGTCCGCGACCGTTTTAGTGTGCCCAGACAAAGTAAGTCTGCTGAGAGTGGCAGCCGAACGCCGGCCTCGAAAGCCGAACGTTCAGTATGAAACCGCATCTCGCTCAGCGCACAACGTCGCTGCGGCTGATGCCTTTTCATAATATATGTATGTTTGTATTTAATTCCTTACATCCCAAAAACATACATATGTGTGTATGCATGTGCAGAGTGTGCCCCGCTCTCACTTATTGCTTTGTGCACTTGTGTGCATCTCCTTCGCCCTGCAAAGCTTCTCAAAAAGCCCAAGATCTACGAACATACATACTTAATACTAACATACATACGTTATGAAAAGGCATCAGCCGCAGCGACGTTGTGCGCTGAGCGAGATGCGGCTTCATACTGAACCATTGAGTATTAAAGAGACAGAGGAGGCTTTTGGATCAAAAGCACTTTTTCGAAACACTTCACGAGCGATAGCGAGGTTGCAAACACAATTGGGTATTACTCAATGACAAATTGGAAACACAACACCCGGCTGTCTACAGCTACTTCTGCCGTTGCCCAAAAATCAAAGACAACTTCAGAACATTTCCCATATGAACCAACAACAACCATAATCAAAACAAACGATTTGATAATGAAAAAAGCACACCACAAATTCTGTCCCTGCTATCCCTTTTTGGTTTGAAGCTACAGCCTATGATCTAAGCTTTTATACTCTTCTAACTCATTGTTGTGGTTTCTAAGCACTGCTATGCTACGCAAAGTCCCGAAGCCATGTCTTCTTCTTCTCCACTCGCTTTCAACTTGTAAGCAGCCAGGCAGATTTTATAATTTTTCATTTTTCGATCAGCAAGGCACCCTTTCTCAAAACAGGGTATTTTAACTATTCATAAGTTCTGTAACCAAATACCACTAACCTTCTCATATACACATTTTTGTCTAATGCCTGAGAAATATATATATTCGTATTTAGTGTGCAACTATTAGTACAATCAATAATAATTGATTTCTTGAAACATTTGTTGCATTTGACGTTATCGGCAGCACCGAGGGTTACTTAGTTGGTTGCATGCGATATTATCGGCCACGCCGATATCTTTTTCTCATATGGTCAGAGTATGCGGGGTGAAGCTGGGCCCACGGCGGAGCCCAAATTTTTGAAGGGTGGCAACGCCAGACATGCGATCCACGGCGCCAAAAGCGACGATTGCTATTGGCCGCCTGGTTCGCTCTTAAAGAGACTATGGGGAGAGTGGATCGCATGCCCTTGGATATGCCCTTGGCCTTCATTTGGGCCATTGACCCAAAAAAATGCAGCTGTGCAGATGAGCAGCAACGGTGCCCGCCTCGCAAATGTATGCGTGTGCCGAAATTCGGCACCGATGGTGTTGCTGCCCAAATGTACGAGGAGTTCGATTTGTTCAGCGGTTAACGGCGGGCGTGCCAGCTCGAAGTGAGCATAAAATTTTTATATTGCATATCGGCTCAAGAGATTCAAATTTTTTCCCTTCTGGTAAGTTAAGCCGGCGCGTAATAACAAGTTACTTAACAGACAAATAAAAATTTTGGTTTTGTTTTTTTTTTTTTGCTTTTTTGCAATTTAATAAATATATATAAATTAAACCGCCCGAGTCACAAAACATAAAAAAATTAAAAGAGACTTAAAACTTAAGTGCGCCGAGAGACGAACCAAATAAAAACAAAAATTGACGGCTCCGGCAACAAGGAGACCAGCTCGCGCACCAGAGAGGCCCACGCAACATATCAAAGGCCAGGATTCGGCTCAGCGGCGCACACCAGCCATATCCGCGACGCCGCCAGCAATCGTCGGCGCAACCCTGAAGGCGACGAGACGAGCCACCAACGACCGGGCTCCGACAACGAAGAAGCGGCCCACTGAGAAACAAGCAGTTCCGTAACAATATGGCGCCCAATTTGAAGAAGCACTCGGCTTCTTTGAAGTCGGTGTGTAATAAAAGAAAAATAAATACGATATAAATGAAGGTACAGAGAAAAGGACTCCCTTGGCTTCAGGACCCACACCGCTGAAGTCTTATGTGGCACGAGTAGGTAGCTCATAATCGCGCAGCGTGAAGTGGAATCCGAGAAGCACGACGGAAGTAGAGGTTATCTGAATATCCATCCATAAGCATGAGGGGTTTTTCTTGTAGTGGTTGATGGCCGTTCGCATGTTGGCGAAACGTTTGCGACTGTCCATCATTCGCCTGGTGGTAGCCGCAACGACAAAGGCATCTCATGATTAAAAAAATTTAATATTAGGGTAGTTAGTCAGATGTTATTTATTCAATTAGTAGTTTTTGGTCTCATTTTGTGTCAATGTTGGATGTATGCTGGACGTAGTTATACGAGCTTCGGAGACAGGTGACCCGGGACGATATAGAATCGAGCCTGCGCCGCATCTGTCACACAGCATATCCCAAGAATGGCCAGAAGAGCGACGGAGACGGATCTCGCCATGGTGTCCATTAACATGGGGAGTTTTCTTGTCGCGGTTGATGACGGTAAGTCACGTTTGCTAGTTGGCGAACGTTCGCGACCGTCCATCGTAGCCTGGTGGTAGCCGCCATGACAAAATAACCTGTGATAAAATGTGATATTAGGGTAGGTCTGACTAGAGTTTGTTTAATGTTTTCTATTTGTTTTGTCCCACTCTGTGTTAACGTTTGGTGTGTGCTGGCCGTAGTTAAATGAGCTTCGGAGACAGGTGACCCAGGACGATATAGAGCCGATCCTGCGCCGCACCTGTCACACAGCATACCCTAAGGGTGCACAGAAGTGCGACAGAAATCAAATAGCCTTCAAGGTAGCGTTCCTTGAATGCCGTTCGTCAGTCAAACTGACGAACTGAGCATTTGACGAATGCTTAAGTGTTGTTCACTGTCCAGATTATGCGTAGATTATTTAGCCTGTGTTAGGATTTGTCTTCTCTCCCCCAAGTATTTGAAATTAATTAAAAAAATAAAATTTATTTTTTTGTGAGTGTTTTTGTGGTCGATGTGTATTAATTTATTATTCTTTATTAGTAAGATTTGTTAGTGGGTGTTTATTTATTTATTAATTTATTAGGAATATTGGTAAAGTTTTTATAAGGGTTGTAAGCCTTGTAGACGAGAGGGGTACTGTTCTCAGAAGGGATAAGTATGGCTGAGGAACAGGTATCTGATTGGGCTTCTGACGCTGATGGGGCGTCGGCTCTGCCACCGCCGCGCCCAGCAGGAGGGCTGGTTCGAACGCCAATGAATTTCCGGGGATTTCCAGAGAGACAAATCCCGGAAGAGGGTCACCTGGTAGACTTGGAGAAAGAATTGGCGCAACAGGATAAACCTCCACGGAACCTGGAGTTCCCAAAAGCCCCGAAAGACTCAGTGCTCAAATCGGCGGCAAACGCGGCGATCGCTCAGGCCCACCAAACATATCTGCATGCTCTGCCATCTGGCATCAGCGAGTCCATCCGCGAGGAGATGCGAGCTGGCTTCATGGAAATGATGAAGGGCATCATTGATGTGCTTAGGCCGCCAGGGAGCCAAACCGTCGAGACTAACACTGCGCCGAAGCCGCCGAGACATGTCGAGCCGGGACCACGAACAGGCGCCATCCCGAAAGAACGGGAAGTGTTCCAGCGCGAGGCATTTCCACCACCGGTGCCACCGAAGCCACATAGACAAGGCGCACGAGGGGCGGAGTATTCGTCCAGCAGCCCAGTTTACGTGGCAGATGCTCAGTCGAGAAACTGGCGTAACCCGAATAACCGCCATTTCCGAGTAGAGGACCGGAGAGCGGATGATTTTCAACCGGAGGAGGCGTACGCCAACGTACGAGAAACTGCGTACATGAAGCTCGAGCGGTGGAACGTCAAGTTTGACGGCGAGGACGCGATGAATTCGGTCGAGGACTTCGTGTTCCGCCTAGAGTTCCTGCAGAGGCAGTATCAATGCCCGTGGAAGGAGGTCCTGCGCGGTTTCCACCTGCTCCTGACCGGCCGCGCCCGCGAGTGGTATTGGATGCACGTGCGGCATTCAAGGGTCAACAGCTGGATGCAACTGCGGCATGCCCTCTTGGACAGGTTCCGGGGCTACCAGACGGAGCACGATGTGATGCAGGAGCTACTACAACGAGAGCAACAGGCCAGCGAAGGGGTGGATGATTATATCCACCACATGCGTCAACTCGCCGCGCGATTCCAGAAGCCGCTGAGAGACCGCGAGCTGGTGAAGATTATAAAGCGTGGTTTAAAAGAAAGTCTGGCGAAATATATCTATGCCATGGACGTACTCACCGTGGATGAGCTGCGCCAAGAGTGCCTAGAAGTGGAGAGGCACATGGGTCGCAGAAGCCGGACTGGGTACCTTCAGCCGTCGCGTTGTCCACAAGGAACGAGGCCCGTAGTCCACGAGGTTGAAGTACCACCGCATCGTACAGAAACGCCACCGGGAGAACTGGAGGAAGCATTCGTGCGAAGCAGGAACTCATCCCGAATTGTATGCTGGAACTGCAGACAGTTCGATCACGTCTTTAGAGACTGCCTGTCCAAGGAGCGGAAAATATAGCGCAACTTCGCACTAAGCAGCTTCGGCAAAGCCTTCAATGCCAAGTTCGCCCGGAAATTCTTGAAGAGCCGCGTCGTCCGAGCCGTGGGAACCAACGCCTACGAGTTGGAAGATCTCCAGGGACGCGTGCTAGGCGTCTTCCACGCAAAAGATATACGAACATAATCGTAATTTGCTCACCTCCCTGCCAGGCAATGGCGGCGGCAGCGCCCGTCCTTCCTTTTTTTTTGGGTCAGCGGCAAAAATATAGATTACTTGTCGTGGGTGTGGCCTACGTTGGGCATCGTTATTAGCCGGCTGGGTCAATTCAGGAAATGCGCACGCAGATCCCTTGTAACGGTCCTTCATGTCGTTACAATAATCTGCGGGGTGATGTTGCATTTGACGTTATCGGCAGCACCGAGGGTTACTTAGTTGGTTGCGTGCGATATTATCGGCCACGCCGATATCTTTTTCTCATATGGTCAGAGTATGCGGGGTGAAGCTGGGCCCACGGCGGAGCCCAAATTTTTGAAGGGTGGCAACGCCAGACATGCGATCCACGGCGCCAAAAGCGACGATTGCTATTGGCCGCCCGGTTCGCTCTTAAAGAGACTATGAGGAGAGTGGATCGCATGCCCTTGGATATGCCCTTGGCCTTCATTTGGGCCATTGACCCAAAAAAATGCAGCTGTGGAGATGAGCAGCAACGGTGCCCGCCTCGCAAATGTATGCGTGTGCCGAAATTCGGCACCGATGGTGTTGCTGCCCAAATGTACGAGGAGTTCGATTTGTTCAGCGGTTAACGGCGGGCGTGCCAGCTCGAAGTGAGCATAAAATTTTTATATTGCATATCGGCTCAAGAGATTCAAATTTTTTCCCTTCTGGTAAGTTAAGCCGGCGCGTAATAACAAGTTACTTAACAGACAAATAAAAATTTTGGTTTTGTTTTTTTTTTTTTGCTTTTTTGCAATTTAATAAATATATATAAATTAAACCGCCCGAGTCACAAAACATAAAAAAATTAAAAGACACTTAAAACTTAAGTGCGACGAGAGACGAACCAAATAAAAACAAAAATTGACGGCTCCGGCAACAAGGAGACCAGCTCGCGCACCAGAGAGGCCCACGCAACATATCAAAGGCCAGGATTCGGCTCAGCGGCGCACACCAGCCATATCCGCGACGCCGCCAGCAAGCGTCGGCGCAACCCTGAAGGCGACGAGACGAGCCACCAACGACCGGGCTCCGACAACGAAGAAGCAAGCAGTTCCGTAACACATTCTATACCATTTCTATAAATAAGGGTATCAATGCCTCGACGCGCCAAATAGTTGTTGGTGTGTGTGTCTCATCTCACACACGTTGCAAAAAATATGCATGTATGTGTTTTCCAAGCCAAGGGAAGTATATGAATTTGAGAAGATTGCAATATTCTGTTGCGCATGTGACGTCACATGCTATGGCTTTTTGTATGCGACCGTTGCGTACAATAAAGTAATACATTCTTAAGTACATGCATTTTTATAGAAGACCCTATTAATATATTACTTTAATGTACGTAATAAAGATAGAAATATATTCTAAGCATCACAAGAAATGAAATTCTTTAAACCGTGACGTAATAGTATATGATGTTGACGCGCCGTATGCGTAACCCTTTGATTTGAATGGCATGGCATTCAAATTTTCTACCTACTTGTGCCGAGACTCGGCTATGCAACAACAACATTAGAACCCAAATAGTGTTGTTGTTGTTTCTACACGCCGCCTTGTTGGAACGACAGAGAAACCAGCAACAAACACAGTGGCATTATTTGTCCCTTTTCTTTGCACTGAGTTTCCTATGTCCTCATCATCGCGCAGAAACTTTTGAAGATCAAGACGGACGACGAAAAAAACAAATGGGTTTTCGTGCGCACTGTTGTTGTTTTGCGAGTGATTTGTTGTTGCTTCCTATAGTAAATGAGCTTTATTTTTGAGTTGGATTTTGCGTTTGCGGACCAACCCGATCTACCTCTCGGGATTTTTAAAACGGTAAAAAAAGCTCGGAGTGAGAATTCAGCTCTGTCTCTTTATTACTCAATAGATCGGAAGCCTTCATCCTCCCACTTAAAAAATATTCTTTTCCGATTAGTAGCCACTAATTGGATAATTTGCATGTAAACGGAAATTCTTGGAATTTGCGCCTGCTGCCGCTGATACGTGGAAAGCCAAAAAACGTTTTTTATTATTATGCTTTTTTAACGCGAATCCCGATGAAATGTACTGCATCCCACCTCCCGCCCAACCGACCGAGGGGAGAAGTCGTGAAACGTACGAAACGAGCTGCAAAGTAAAAAAAATAAATAACGCATACAAACTACGAGAATATGTACAAATACAATTACAAATAAAAACGAGAAGAAGGGGCTATCTTCGGCACGCCGAAGATTTAATACCCTTGCAGACCCAACCTTTTCATAATGCTCATAGTGCTTTGCTTGTATCTAAGAAGCACAGGGAAAATAGTTAATGACACTTAATTTACCGAGTATGCTTAAGATGTTTTGAAAAACAGAAGAGTTTTTCACACAACTTAATTTCGACCGATCGTTCCTATGGCAGCTATATGATAAAGTGGTGCGATTTTAATAGGATTTTGCATATACATATATGCGGAGCATAATAAAACAAAAAAATGCCGAGTTAGGTCAAAATATCGTGAAAAAAAAAACAAATTTTCCATATAACAACTTAATTTTCGACCGATCGTTCCAATAGCAGCTATATGATATATGTAGTGGTCCGATGCTAATAGTATTTTGCATGTATATGAGGAGCATTGTAAAACTAATAAAAGTAGAGTTTGGTCAAGATATCCTGAAAAACAAAAAAATTTTCCATTAACAACTTAATTTTCGACCAATCGTTCCTATGGCAGCTATATGATATAGTGGTCCCATATAAATCGGATTTTGCATGTATGTGAGCAGCATAGTAAAACTAATAAATACCAAGTTTGATCAAGATATCTTTATAAACAAAAATATTTTTCATACAAGAACCTACTTTTCGACCGATCGTTCCTATGGCAGCTATATAATATAGTGGTCCGATCCTGCTGGTTTTGTCATATGAACTGCGTGTAACAGAAAGAGAGACTTCTGCAAAGTTTCATAAAGATAGGTTTAAAACTAAGAGACTAGTTCGCATAGAAACAGACAGACGGACCGCCGGACAGACGGACATGGCTATATCAACTCGGCTGTTGATACTGATCAAGAATATATATACTTTACGGGGTCGGAGATGTCTCCTTCTATGCGTTACACATTCCACGACAAAATTATAATACCCTCTGCAAGGGTATAATAAGACTATCTACTAGCTAAATAGTTTAGAATAGAAGACTTTATACGAGGAAAAGAAGACTCCGAGCAGAATACTCTGTAATGCTTGTTAAAGTCATCACAGAGAAACCTGAACGGTTTATGCAAGGCATACTTAATTGAGCAAAATTGAAGCGATGAGGGTGTAAAATTACGTGTTAGTCTAGTAGGGATAGAAAAATTTAATTGGCTAGTCAACACAGAAGAGTCAATTTCACCAGTAATTAATTTATGGATAAATATTACACCCAGCATGGTTCTATGATTAGTTAAGGTTGAAGGTTAATCATCAGAAATCTGCTGGAGTATGAAGGTAACCGCACACGAGGGTCCCAATTTAAACCACTAAGGGCAAACAACAAGAATTGTTTCTGAACGGATTCAATTCTGTCCTGATGGGTAGCATATTGTGGTGACCAGATACATGAGGCATACTCAAGTATGGGTCGTACCAAAGACATATAAAGGGGTTTTGTCGTGTACGGATCGTCAAACTCCTAGACCATCGATTGATGAAACTCAAAATAATTCTGGCCTTATTGACCACGGTCTTAGCATGAGAGTCGAATTTCAGTTTATGATCAAGGATGACACCTCGATCATTAACTTGATTAGAAGAACTGTTAACACGCTCGAGCGGTATGCTATCAAGGATGTAAGAAACCAATTGAAGAGGGCTTCTATAGAAAGTCATTAACTTACATTTGGAGCAGTTTAAGTTTAAGAGGTTGGCCAGACACCAACCCTGAAACGCATCAATGTCAGCTTTTAAGAGATAACATGATGCCATATCTTTATATGCAAGGCATAACTTCACATCGTCAGCATACATTAGTACTCGAGAGTTAGACAGTATCGAGGGAAGGTCATTAATGAAAAGAGTAAGGAGTAGCGGGCCGAGATGACTACCTTGAGGAACACCGGAAGTCACCAGAATTAGTTTAGAGAACGAGTTTCTAAAAAGAACCTTTTGGGTTCTGTTACGCAAATACTCTGAAATCCAGTTCAGGAGATTGACTGGGAAGCCGAGAAGGCATAATTTATGAAGCAGCAAGGAGTGGTTGACAGAGTCGAAAGCCTTACTGAAATCAGTGTAGATGGCGTCAGTCTGCATCCTTTTCTTTAACCCATCAATTACCAGCGAAGTAAACTCAAGAAGGTTAGTGGTCGTAGATCTGCGCTTCACGAACCCATGTTGGGAAGGTGAATTAATAGAACTACATTAATGTTGCAGTTGAGATGTTATTATTCTCTCGAAAGCTTTAGGTATAGCGGATAATTTGGAAATACCTCTATAGTTTTCGACATCTGACTTACTCCCTTTCTTATGGAGAGGGATATTATATCATTCCTTCCAAATGGTCGGAAAAGATGAAGTGCTTACGGACAATTCAAAAAGTTTTAAAACAGGTTTACATAATGCTGCTGCGCAGAATCTAAGCACGCAAGCAGGAACACCATCAGGGCCCGGTGAGTAACCCGGCTTGATAGTGTTAAGGTCGCTAAGAAGCGAACTTTTCTTAATAATGGGATTTAAAATGCAGTTTGACCTCTGTAACTGATAAGGATACGGCTGATTTTTATTATACCTAGAGGAGGAGTAGGTAGTTTGAAAAAAGTTTGCGAACTGATCGGCTATGCCTGGATCAGTATTCGCACTCTCATCTGCAAACTTAACCGAAGAAGGCAAAATAGATGTCTTTCGATTAGAATTGACAAAGTTAAAAAATTGCTTAGGATTATGAGAAAACTAGAGGCGGCAACGGCGAAGGTAATCCTTATAGCAGATAGAATTTTGAGTAGAAAAGGTTGATCGGGCATCTGCATAGCGGGAGAAATCAGAGTGTTTTCCCGATTTCTTAAACTTTTAATGACACCTCGACTTCACAATTTGTTATCTCATAATTTCACTTGAGAACCAGGGAGGCCTATCAGGCCTCGCTGGGCGATCAAGAAGAGCGCAGACATCAAAGAACGAGTACAAGGTATCAAAAAATAGTTCAATGGCAACATCAATTTCTACACAATTGAATAGTTGGGACCAGTGGCTTGCAGAATGAGATCATTCAGTTTATGAAAATCAGCCTTTCGAAAACAACGGACACGTTTAGCTAATTTCGATTCCTTGACTGGGACTCGTTCTGGTAGATCAATGACCATATCCAAAGTTTGATGAAAAGAATCCTCAGGAAGCATAAGCGGTTTAATCCTGTGCACAACACTGTCGAACGAATCCTACACGAAAATTAGATCAAGTGATCTACTTCTTGAATTGCGCACACGATTAACATGCCGTAAGGACATATCATGAAGACCATCAATAAATTCGTTTGATGAGGACGGCAACAGAAAGTTTGAGTCTGATGGAGATGACCAATCGACATCTGGGAGATTAAAGTCCCCGAGAACTACTTAAAGGTCCCTATAAGAAAGTAAAGAAGAGATAGATTTAATAGCATAAAGATGGGATTGATAAATTGACAAATTAGATAGGGGGTATATATGAACATGAAATAAAGATAGAAAAACTTCCAAATACGTCTCTTACAGCCACCAACTCAATCTCTGAAATGGGAAGTTCAATGCGTTCCGACTGAAGAGCAGACTCGACAGCTATGAGTACTCCTCTTCCGATACGGGAAGCTCGATCACATCTGTGAGTGGTGTATTTGGAGGTTAATATGGAAAAATCTGAGATGTCCGGCTTCAGCCAGGTCTCAGTAAAAGCGATAATTTGAAAATTAAAAGCAAGAGAATCTAAATATAGATTAACTAGTTTAGATTTAAGACCTCTAACATTCTGGTAGGCAAGCTCGAAAAGAGAATTTCGTTTTTTGACGCTGCAACTAAAGTTGATGCGCCACTAGAAACAGACGGTAATAAAATCTGAGTCCGATTTTTCTTTTTGGCCTTATATTCTTTGACTATTAAGTGTTCCGGCCAAAACTCTTTACAACAAATGTTAATAAATATTTCTGGCGGAACACTTATTTTAAAGGACACAATATCCCTTTCATAGGCGAAACTAAATTTCTGCACCGTTATACCTGGGGCTTGAATTTTTGCCTGTATAAAGGCTTTTACATCATCTGATGAGAACTGAAGGGCAAGCCTAGAAACAAAAATATGTCTTTTCGGTGGAACACCTACTAGAGGCTTAGGCGCCACAGGTAGGACATTGGGAACACTATTAGCTGTGCAGCCTAAAATAGCCGGTGGTCCGGACGACAAGCCTTCTGGCGGTAGCTGTAAATTTAATTGTTGCTGTCGCCCTTTCGGAATTTCTACGACAGCGAACGACGCCGATAATTCGACTGGTTTTTCTCGTGCCGATGTCACACATTTCGGGACAGAACCAGTGTCCACTGCAGATTACGCTGCTACCGAGGTAACAAACGAGATGAGCTGCTGTGTAATCGGCGTAGTAGGCTGCTGAATTGCAGTCGGAGGCTGAAGGGTATTAGGCAACGGCAAATCACAAGGAGCTAAAGTCACCATTAAAGCCACTCCTGGTCTGACGCATAAAAGCCTGCATTTTACCATCAAGCTTCCTACACGAGTCGCAACTATAGTGCAAACCATTTCGTTTGGCAAAAGCATCCCCCACTAAGCCATTGTAACATTTAGAATGCACGACATTTTCACATAGCCAACAAGGTATGCTGGATTGACTTGCCGTAATTTGCATTTGGCAAGTTTTTTTAAAGCAGACAATTTTATGGTCCATTATTATGGGTCTCTCCTGTAATAACGCAGCCAAATGTTAAAAGAGAGTTATTTAGATTAATAGAGTATAAAGCACCAACAAGCGGCAGAAAGTAGAAAAAGATCAAAGCACAAATTGAAAAAAGGTGAATAGATTGCTTGCTTGCTCACGAAATCTTGCACACCAAGAGAGGCGATGTGCAGTTAAACATTAACAACCAACAACAACAAGAAGCTTACTCACAGAGCTTATAGTGCAAGCACACAAACAAAAATGCTGCGTTGGAGACCACAGAGATGATCTGTGGGGGCACGTCTACCGGATATGCCGTGGACGAAAGCGGTCTACCGATTTGAGGTGCCTTCGTTCGGATGTCGGGCTGGTCATAACTTGGCACGACTGCGCGTCGAGTGCAGACATCGTCATTCCGGATGAAGCTGCTATAACGCTTCAACGCTTGAAGCTTTTGAGGTTGGAGTATGCGTCGCTCGGTTGAAGAGCAGGCGCTCTCCCGGGCTTGACGGCATGACAGGTGAGATCTGCAAGGTGGTATGGCGTGCCATCCTTGAGCACCTGACAGCGTTGCATTCCCGCTGCCTGGCAGATGGATGCTTTCCCCTTGAGTGGAAGTGCCCGCGAGTGGTTGCGCTCCTCAAAAGCCCCGACAAGGATAGGAGCGATCCAGCTTCCTATCGGGGCATCTGCCTGTTGCCAGTGTTTGGCAAAGTGCTTGAGGGGATCATGGTAGATCGAATATAGGAGGTGCTCTCGGGTGGAAATAGGTGGCAATTTGGCTTTCGACCTGGATGCTGTGTCGTGGAGCCTGGAAGCACGTAATGACAAGCGTTGCCGCCAGCAACGTGGATTCTAAGGGCGCCTTTGACAACATCGAGTGAAGCACCGCGATGCGCTGCTTGACCAATGCGGGATGCAAGGAAGCTAGCTTGTGGAGAAGCTTCTCGTGTGGCAGGAAAGCCAGGATGACCAGCAGATATGGCGAAGTCGAGGTGGCAGTCACACGAGGGTGTCCCCAGGAATCCATCAGTAGGCCGTTCATCTGGAAAACCATGATGGATGTCCTGCTCCAACGCCTGGAGCCCTTGTGCACATTTAGTGCATATGCCGACGATCCGCTGGTTCTTGTCGAGGGAAAATCAAGAGCCGAACTGGAGCGTCGAGCAGCTGAGTTGATGTCCGTCATTGGAGCTTTAATAGCCGTGGTCGGAATGTCGGTCCCAACCAGCAAGAGGGCGATGATGATGCTGAAAGGGCGTTTTGCCACTTCCAGGCCACCCATGGTACGGTTTGCAGGAGCAAGCCTACCTGTGCCTGCCCATGTCAGTAAGTACCGGAACCTAAGCATCACAGTCGGCGAACGGTTGAATTGTTAGCCGCATATCACAGGATTGCGGGATAAGCTGACTGGAGTCGTTTGAGCATAAGGTCGCGTGCTACGGGTTGCTGTACCCATTGAACAGTAGAGGTTATAGATGAATCTCTGCCCTCAGCGAGAGGCAATGTCATGATCAACTAACATGAATTCAATTTGGTAGAGTCCCCGAGGGGCACTGGCCGACGCTTTGTTTCAGCCCGCTGTATTTTATGTCCCATATGTGGCATAAACGAATACAATACCGTGGTAGTAAGTCCGCACGGGTTACTCGCAACGTTAAACAAATAGAGACATTTTTATTTTTTGTTTCAAACGTTTGTAGTGAGCAAACGTGCCTTTTCGCTGATCACTACTTGCATAACTCAGAGATAACGGTGCTTTCAAGCAACGGGATCGGGTTTACGTTTCGTGCGCTTATCGGCTTAAAGTTGCCGTGTAAGCAACAGGCGTTCGTACGTCACAAAACCGCCAGTGCTCTTGAGTTTGTGTGCGTGCCTTTCTATTTTTATAAAAAGATAAACGTACAGCTGCGCGCGATGCACCCATGGAAGAAAAATACCGCTAAGAAGGGTCGGGAGACGCCTGCGGGATATCGTCGGATGACGAGGTGGCCCTGCCGGAGCCGTCGTCATCAAATAGCTAGGTAAGGCGGAGGATCAAGCAGCAGCTCAGAAAGGCAACTTTCGAAAGCACTGTTAGTTCAGTGGGTATGTGTTAGAGTAGCGCTGGCTCGTGCGGAGCAGCGTGTGCAAGTGTGGAGGAGCGGGTTTTTGATGTGCCTCGTAACTCAGCATTGTGAGTGTGCCTGTCCTTGCCGTGGAGAAGCCGTCGACGAGTGCGGCAACTCTTAGGAGGTGGAAGGGGACAGCAGTCGAGCATATGAAGGCGATAGCGGGGGAATTATTGCAGGTCGCCTTTAAGGAAGGAGCGTCGAGGACGCTCCTGCGCAACTTGGTTTGAGCGCAGTACGAACAGCTCTTTTTTACGATTTTATCGCAGAATGAGCGTCTGCAGGGGTGTTTGGTGGCCGTTTGCGGGGGTGCGAATGCTTCGCAAGCGCCAGCTGGCGAACCTAAAGGCAGAAATGTCACTTGAGGCCATTATGAAAGGTGACCGGTTGACGAGTAGGCCATGGGCGGTAGGGGGTAACGCAGCAGTTAATATCTTCTTCGAGGGTGCTGGCGTGGGCATGAAAACCATTTTAGAAATCGGGCGCTACCACATCAAGTGGTTTTCGTTTCAAGTGAGGAGTTTTGACCCCATCGAAAACGTTTGCCGTCTCTGCGACCAGATAGATGACCGCGTGGCTCAGTGCAGTAATGCAGTGTAGTAATGCGCAGACATCTGATGATGTCTCTAGCCTGCCCCATATACGGGGCAATTCTTGCGCGGGCGAATGTATTTTAAGTTCGAAGATTCCGTTGAACCGTAAATTGCGTTTTTGGATGAGGTGCTACTACTGGTTAGTAGCGTACCAGTCATCCTTGGTGTTTTCGGAATTTATGAAATCAGAAGCAATCCTGAATCTGTCGGGGTATCAGCCTTCTTCCGGTTCTTGAAAAAGTTCTGGAAAGGAATATGGTAGAAAGGCTTCAGGAGAGAATGAGAGACCAAATGTCTGACAAGAAATTGGGTTTTCGGCTGGGCAGATGTTGGACGCAGGGGTCTTGGCTATCTGCTGACTTGGGCATAGTCCTAGGGAATTGTTAAGGACATTTGCTGCCCAACTAGCAGTTTGACCTATGATCAACCAGTAAAACCTTCGTTCGCGGAAGTGGAAGGAATAAGCCCCGCTGCTCACAGTGAGAAAACCATATCCATGAATATCAATTCGCATTTTATTCCTTGTAGCTATGTTCTTCTACACATTTCTCTATTGCAGATAATTGAGAATAGTGAAGCTCCAAAAAAGACGAGGTTGTTAAAGAATCTTTCTCCCGATCTTTCCTATAGCAGATATATGATATAGTTGGCCGATATTGATAACATTATGCATATATGTGAGGATCATAATGGAACTAATAAATCCCGAGTTTGGTCAAGTTATCTTAGTATAAAAAAGATTTTCATTTAAGAACCAACTTTTCGTCTTATCAGCTATGATATATATATATATATATATATATATAATGCTTCGATGTTAAAAGAATTTGAAAATCTGTAGATTGTGAAACTTATAAATGCAAAGTTTAGGTAACGTATTTTGCTGATGCAAAAAAAATTTCACAAACCTACTATTCATACCAATCGTTTGTCTGGCAGCTATATGATATAGTGGTCCGATCCGGCCGGTTCCGACATATGTACAATGAAGCATAGTATCGCACATTATGTTATTATTATGTTGGGGGGTGTGACGCAGGGTCACAATGAACCACAGTACCGCACATTATGTTATTATTATTTCCTTTTATTTTTATTAAGCCGAATGAAGTGTAACATATAATGAAGTTGTTATTATTATTATTTTGATCCTTACGATTACTATTTTGTTTCTTAGATTAAAACATATAAATAATAGATCGGAAATAATCGTTAAGAATAGAACAGGAGTTGCTCAAATAACAGAATTTCGATATCGATTTTTATCGTTTACTTGGAAACGGGGAAAGTTATCGAATATCTGAAACAAATTCGATATGCACGGGGACTTGGAGGACCTAGAGCTAAAATTTTTAAGTCTCTAGCTCTTATAAGTTCTGAGATCCTTGCGTTCATACATACGGACAGACGGACGGACAGACAGACGGACATGGCTAAATCAACTCGGCTGTTGATGCTGATCAAGAATATATATACTTTATGGGGTCGGAGATGCTTTCTTCTGCCTGTAACATACATTTGCACAAATACATTATACCCTTTTTACCCATTTTTAATGGGTTCAGGATATAAAAGTAAGACATCCAGATTTAATGGCATGACCATTAATCATTTGGGTTCCATTGTCCGCTTATTAGAAGTTTTTGAAAATGTTCAAATGAACTTGAAGCAAGCAAACTATTCACTTGACTGTGCCGAACATAAATAAATTAATGAAAACCTGTCAGACCGAGTGCAATGATATTGAGACAATTTAATCACTTAAGTTCGCACTAGAAACCCAAATTTTAACGACAGTAATTCCAAATTTGACAATATATCACAACATAGCTATATTTCTTTTCCCACCCACAAACAAATTGATAAAATTTTCACACACTCAAAAGGAAACAGTTATTAACGAATGCAAAAATATTATGCATTATTTTCTTAAATACAGTGTTTGTAACACAACAGAAACCCATTCAGCTAATGACGAATTTGCTGAATATATAATATATAATATATAAGACCAAGTGGAACAAGAAATTGCAGGATATTCAATTATTAATGTTACAAACACAACTAATTTAGGTGCTTTGGCTTGGTGGAATAAGCACAAAAACTTTTTTCCTCGTTTGTACAAAAGATGCTACAAAATATTTTGCGTTCCATCATGTACGGAACGTACATTTGCAAACGCTAGATATTTAATCACGGAAAAGCGTTGTTTAATAGCTACCAATCCACACAACATAAATTAAATAATGATTTCACATTCAAATATTAATTAAATATATGTAAAGTATTGAATTGAGCATTGAATTTCGTTTTTTCCTTTCTTCTTTTTCTTTTACGTCTTTTTCTTTATGCGCGACATGACAACAACAATTAAAAAGCCGATTGGTCATTCGAATGCATTCGAAACGCAACCTCTTATTTCAACGCATTCCCACTCATTCAATTCGTTTTATTTCGTTTCAATGTTATGCGTCCGAGTTCTAAGTGACGGCACTCACTCGCTCAAACATATTAGGCGTAGCATTCAAATTCACTCAACTCTTTTTTGGCATTGTTCATTTGAACGTGGTTTTTTTGCCATTCATGCAGCTCTCTACTGGATATCTTACTGACCCACATGGGGGACGATGCATTCTCATCAAGACCAAGGATGACTGGTACGCTACTAACCAGTAGTAGCACCTCATCCAACAATGCAGGCTTACTACAAAAATCCCGTCAAAACTGCCACTTAGGCTACCACACACCCCAGTCAGTTGAACTCACTTAAGTGCATTCAATACTGACATCATTCAATATGACAGCGTAGTTGGCCCTGCTGTCAGGAAAAATCCGCAAACATGCCCGCGCAACAATTGCCCCGTATATGGGGCAGCCTAGATACATTATCAGATCTCCCGACGGCTTCCCCTTAAAGGAGCAATTGCGGCAGTTCAGTGCATTATTACACTGAGCCACGCGGTGACCCATCTGGAAACAGCGAAGGAAAACGTCTACTTTGGCTTTGCACTCTGCCACCTTATTGTCGAAGCCAAGACAGCGGTAGCATCCCGGTACCAGGTCAAAACTCCTCACTCGAGAAGAAAACCACTTTATGTAGCACCGCCCGATTTCTCGAGGACGACATTTACTGCTGCATTACCTCCAACCGCCCATGGCTTACTTGCCATCCGCCCACCTTTCTTTAAGGCTTCAAGTGAGATATTGCACTTCAAGTACATCTCATATAAGTCACCCATGAGCTCGTCAGGGGTGATCTGCGTGAACGCCCTGGACCACAACTTTCGGCCCCAATATATCATTCACAATTACTTCCAATCCCACCTCGTTAAACTTTATGTTATCCACAGTCTCCACAATATACCGTGAAGGTTTCACCTTCTGCGCCAAAGGCGTGAACAAGAGCTGTCCGTACTGTCCCGAAAAAGTCTACAATCGCCCCCGACGCTCCTCCTTAAGGGCAACCTGCAATAACTCCCCTGTTATCGCTTTCAACTGCTCGACAGCTGTCCCCCTCCGCTTCCAAAGAGCTCCCGCACTCGTCGACGGCTCCCCTTCGGCAGGGACAGGCACATTCAAAGCGCTCATGGCACGAGGAACGGCAAAAGCCCGCTCCTCCGCACTTGCACTCGCTGCTCCGCGCGAGCCAGATGCGGCTCCCGCGAGAACAGCGCTCTCGGTTGCCTTCCTCATCCGCTGCTTTGTCCTCCGCCTCACCTCACCGACCTCGTCATCCGACGACATCCCGCGGGGCTCGCCCGTCTACTTCTCAGCGGGCTTTTTGCGTGGATGGATCGCCCGCAGGTGTTCGCTTATCTATTGTTCATGCCAGTTCATTGCTAGTCTGAACATAGCATTGACTGAGCCTCATTCAGTGTGAGAGAGTCACTCAGTGAGACAGACTCACTCACTGAGAGAGACTCACTCACTAATTCGATCCTTTCCACCTCCATAACTCCAGCCAAAAATATGTAAAATCACTTCAAATGTATAGTTCAATTAATGCAGCCGAAAGTTTCTAATAAAGTTCCACTACCAAATAATCATACTGATTTTCAAACAACACCTGAAGATTACTTATTTGACGCCTCCCCCACAAACATTGGTCCTTCGAGCCGGATTTTATATAAACCGTTCGCCCCTACACAAGTTTTTTGGCAAAGATAAGTATATATATTCGGCAATATCCGCCATATTTTTTTTCTTTAAGAAAAGTGATTGGCAATTTTCTGAATATAAATATATTATATATATATACAAATATATATAAATTATCCGATCAAAACTAAAAACAGTTTAGTTAATTTTTGTGGTAGTTACTTCAAACTACAAAAGAAATCCACTTCAACATTTTTTGTATGTACATACGTACGCACTCGTGTACTTTCCTAACTATAAAAAAAAAAAATTAATTACGTGTCCGCATTTAATCCGACAAGTTGCTTCACAATATTGTTTCCTAATTAATATTGTTAATTCATGTTCTTGGTCCGACACACAAACATACACCAGGTTCACCAGTTTAATAAACATAAATACAAACTCCAGTTCAATTTCTCAACTTATGATTTATTGCGTAGTGCAACCGAATATATTTGTGCAACCACATAGTACACACATCCGATAAATAAATCCACAAAATCATATGTACTATGCGTGTCCACATATAATATTTTTAAGTGCACAATATTGTAAGGAAGCTTCTGGCCGGGGTATAATTCTCAGTCTTACCAGGTCTAGCGAGTTACAAGATATTTATAATTTCGCTGGGAGAGAGGGCTTAGGGGAGGGTGAGTATCCTGACCAAACCAAACTAGACCTACCTCTACACACCTACACCCTCGGGCCGCGGCCTCGTGCCATCTATGCTAGCGGGCCGTGGCCTCGCACCAACTACACTAGCGGGCCGTGGCCTCGCACCAACTCCACTACCTAAACACTCTATCTCTCTACCGGGCCGTGGCCTCGTACCACCATGCTAGCGGGCCGTGGCCTCGCACCAACTACACTAGCGGGCCGTGGCCTCGCACCAACTCCACTCCCTAACAGCCAACCCGTAATACCCACTCACAGGCCATAGTCCCGCACCACATGCTCCCGCTTTTGGTTAGGGTGAACATCGGCCAATTCCGATGTTAGAACAGCTAGGGTTACCGAAGGATAAAGAATTAGCAGATTTCCTTCGTTAATTACAGCATATGCACTTTATTCACTGATTTATTTAACACTACCCTACCTTCCTAGACTTAGGGCCCTGCCGCACTGCTTAGAGCCCTAGCGCTCCACAATACCGCCTATGATCTCGTTTATCTCGCGCAGCACTTCCACTCACCCTTAATGTTCGATCCAAAGTGCCGGCACGCTCGCCGGCAAGCCATGCGTTCGCTTCGGCTGCTCAACTTCGCCGCGAGCTTTCGCAACTTCGCCTCGGAGCTTTCGCTCTTCGCCGCCGAATTGAAGTTGCGCTCTCGAAGACGGTGTTGAGCAACCGATCGACAACGCACGGTTGCAGCGGCGGCCGGCGGTTAAATTCAAACTCATTCTTTGAATTAATTATAATATTCGCGGCTCCTTGCCTCATTACTCCTAACATCGAACTGCTTATAATACTGATGGCTCCTTGCCTCTTACTCCACTAAGATCTTAACCTAATACAATTAATACTTATAACTAAAGAAAATTAATACGTTGTCCCGCCAGCGGCTCCTTGCCGTAGTTTGGCCAAAGGGATGACGGCTCCTTGCCGTGAAAACTGTGGGGTGGCTGGTCTCATTAGCCGCCTCACACCCCCCTCACTTCGGACAGGTGACGGTCACGTCGCCTTTCGCGTTCAGCGTGACGCTGTACTCGCTCTCCCCGTTGCTGTTGTCTTCGTCTGACGATATGTCGATAACTTCGGGTTCCATCTGAACTTTCAGCTTATTGGTTAACTTACTCTTTACTTATTTGTTAATGCCCTATTCTCTCAGTGCGGCTCACACTTTACTATGCCTATTCTGAATTATGATGTTAATGTTAGTTTTATCTAAGCTTAATCATAATAGTTTCGTTGGGCGACGGGTGTTGCTCTCATCCTTCGCTTACTCGTGGGCATTTACGTGCCCTGGATCTTCGTCTTCTTCGTCGCTCGTCGTCTTTCCGTAGAATGGTTTCAATTGTGCGATGTTGGCCACCCTCTTCTTGCGGTCGTCTGGTTTCACCAGCCGCACAATATTGGGGGATATGAATTTGACGACTTTGTAGGGGCCGTCAAATTTGGGTGCCAACTTTGCGGCGAAACCTTCGGCAGCGTTGGACAACTGGTGCTGCCTCAACAGGACCATCGAGTCCAACGAAGGCCGCCACTCTCGTCTCCGCAAGTTGTAATGCCTGCCCTGGTCCTTTGACGCGCGCTGGAGGTTGCTGTGGACGATATCAAACATTTCTTTTAGCCTATCCGCCTTTGTCCTAGGGTCGAGCGCACTAGTTGCGGACCCCGGAGTTACCTGATCGTATAGAGCTGCGGGTAACCGAGGTTCCCTGCCCTGCATCAGGAAAGCGGGACTAAAGCCCGTCGAATCTGCCACGCTCGTGTTGACCGCCAGCGAGATCTCGGGCAAGAGTTCATCCCATGAACTCTGGTGGCCCTCAATAAATTGCGCTATCATGGTCTTTACAGTCCGGTTAGTCCTCTCGGTGGGATTCTCTTGCGGACAGTACGGGGCGGTATACTGGATCTCTACACCCAGGGACCCCAAAAATGACTTGAAGCTCCGACTCGTAAATTGTACCCCGTTGTCGCACACAAACTTTCTAGGTACCCCGAACCTACTTGGAATCCTCTCTCGAAACGCAGTTTGCAGGTGTGCTGCCGTGGCTCTTTGAAGAGGGACCAACTCCACCCATTTCGAAAAAGCGTCATGGAACACTAATAGCATCGTGTTTCCATGTTTCGACCGTGGAAGGGGTCCGACGAAGTCCGCGCAAAGTACTGCCATCCGCTCTGCCACCTGCCTCGTCAGCATGCGACCAGCCGGTTTGAGTTGCTCACTCTTGAATTTTTGGCAGTCTTCGCAACATTTCACATATCGGGCGGCATCGCGGAACATACCCGGCCAGTAGTACCGCTGGGCCAACCTCGCCACCGTTTTTCTGACACCTTGATGTCCGGCCGTGGGAGCATCATGACATTCCCGCAGTACCCTCTGGCGTTGACCACTGCCTACGCATAGTTTCCAAGGGATGTAGTCCTCATCGTCTATCCGGTGACCCAAATGCCTATACAGCTGTCCGTTTTCCTCCGTGTAATCCGGGAACTTGACTGACTCTTCGGCGATTCTAGCACGCATCCTCGCGACCCATTTGCAGGGGGCCTCGGCCACCACTGCTTGTTGACAGGTCTCTAGAGGATGCCTCGACAGGGCATCGGCCACGACGTTGAGCTTCCCTCGGCGATAATGAACGTCAAACTGGAATTGCTGCAGTTCCAATGCCCATCGCGCAATCCTTCCTGACGGGCTCTCGATCGAATTCAGCCACTTGAGCGCTAGATGGTCCGTTATTACGTCGAATCGGTACCCTTCTAGGTAGCAACGCAACTTCCGGATCGATTCACACGATTGCCAGGCACTCTTTCTCAGTGGCGGAATAGTTTACCTCGGCCTTTAGCAACTTTCGGCTCGCGTATGCTATCACCCGCTCTTGCCCATCGATCGTCTGCGTCAGCACTGCGCCGAGGCCATACTCACTCTCGTCAGTCTGCAAGACGAACTTGGCGGAAAAGTCGGGGCAAGCCAACACAGGGGCAGTCGTCAAGCTCTCCTTCAATTGACGCAATGCCTCCTCCTGTTCTTGCTCCCATGCCCATTTCTGCCCCTTCTTTAAGAGCGCCGTGAGTGGCTGTACCTGGGTCGCGAAATTGGGTACGAAACGCCTGTACCATGACGCCATCCCGAGACACTGTCGCAATTCTTTGCAATTTGTTGGTGCCCTCAGGTTTCGTATCGCCTCCACTTTCTCCGGGTCGGTCCGTATCCCTTCTCCGCAAATTACATGTCCTAGGTAGACTAACCTCTCCCGGAAGAAGCTGCATTTTTTTCTATTTAACCGGAGATTGGCCGCCCTTAGCCGGCGGAATACCTCCCTCAAATTCTCTACATGCTGTGTTTTCGTCGCTCCTATTACTACGATGTCGTCTAGGTAGGCGAACGCATGAGGTTCCATCTGCGGCCCTATTACCGTATCCAAAGCGCGCTGGAATGTCGCACATGCCGAGTGTAAGCCGAACGGCATCATTGGAAAAGACCTCTTCCAGGGACTGTGAACGCCGTACACTCCCGGCTATCGGCTGCCATCGGTATCTGCCAGTACCCGTGCTTCAGATCCAGAGTGGAGATGAACCGGGCGTGGCGCAACCGCTCCAGGATGTGGTTAATACGAGGCACCGGATAAGCGTCCGGAATGGAATGCGCGTTGAGTTGGCGGTAGTCAATGCACATACGCCACTCGCCAGTCTTCTTCTTGACCAAGACGATCGGGGCGCTGTGCGGACTACGCGACGGCTCGATGGCATTTGCCCGGATCAACTCATCCACTTGCTCGTCGATCACCCTTTGCATGGCCGGATTCTTGGGGTAGTACCTTTGTTTCAACGGCTTGTCGTCCTTCAGCCGGATTCGGTGCTCCGCGATGTGCGAGATTCCCTGCAGCCCCTCGAAGAGAGCCAGCTCTGACTCCAGGAACTCCCCCAATTCTGGGTCCAGATCCGCTGGCCACTCCGCCTCTTCGATGCCGTTATCGCCGCCTCTAGGGACCATTTCGATTCCAGATAGAACTCCGTGGCCGCTCGATTCTGGCAATCGCTCCTGGCCTTCAATGTCCGTGTGGATTCTGGTCATCGCTCCTACTCCGTCTTTTCTCTTGCACGTTCCCGCCGTGCCGCTTCCGTAGCCATCAGAAGTCTGCCTCTGCGGCTCTATGCGCCACTTCTTGGGTTCTCCAGGCTGTCGACTCGAGCCGGACTTTACTCCCCTTTTCCTGACCTTTTCCGTCGGGGGCCGAGCAGGCACTCCCTTCTCATGACTTGGGAGGCCTTCCTCCGGCTCCCTCTGTAGCCGAGCAGGTGCTCCCTTTCCATGCCCTGGGAGGCCTTCCTCCGGCTCCCTCTGTAGCCGAGCAGGTGCTCCCTTTTCATGCCTTGGGAGGCCTTCCTCCGGCTCCCTCTGTAGCCGAGCAGGTGCTCCCTTTCCATGCCCTGGGAGGCCTAACTCCGGCTCCCTCTGTAGCCGAGCAGGTGCTCCCCTTCCATGCCTTGGGAGGCCTTCCTCCGGCTCCCTCTGTAGCCGAGCAGGTGCTCCCTTTTCATGCCTTGGGAGGCCTTCCTCCGGCTCCCTCTGTAGCCGAGCAGGTTCTCCCTTTCCATGCCCTGAGAGGCCTTCCTCCGGCTCCCTCTGTAGCCGAGCAGGTGCTCCCTTTCCATGCCTTGGGAGGCCTTCCTCCGGCTCCCTCTGTAGCCGAGCAGGTGCTCCCCTTTTCATGCCTTGGGAGGCCTTCCTCCGGCTCCCTCTGTAGCCGAGCAGGTGCTCCCTTTTCATGACTTGGGAGGCCTTCCTCCGGCTCCCTCTGTAGCCGAGCAGGTGCTCCCCTATTATGACTTGGGAGGCCTTCCTCCGGCTCCCTCTGTAGCCGAGCAGGTGCTCCCTTTCCATGCCTTGGGAGGCCTTCCTCCGGCTCACTCTGTAGCCGAGCAGGTGCTCCCTTTTCATGCCTTGGGAGGCCTTCCTCCGACTCCTCGCTCGTTCCTGGCCTCCCGCCCAGTGTCGTCGCTGCTTCTAGGATCAGTTCCGCCTCGCCGCAGCGTATTGTGGTACCCATCGCCCCCAAAAAATCCATACCCAGGATTACGTGGTCCAGCATTGAGGGCATGATGATCATTTTTCCCCCTAAGCTGACGTCTACTCCCAAAGCCTTTTCTACCTCTAGGGTGGACCCATCTGCCAGGCGGATACGTGCCTTGTGTTTCCTCCGCTCTTCCCCGGATCGTCCATTTGCGTACGCAGTCCTCACTCATGAAGCTACGAGTGGCTCCGGTATCGATCGTGGCGGGCATCGTTCGTCCGCCAATCTCTACCGTAGCGACGATCCGGCCACCGTCCATCTTCAGTGGGTGTCCTATTACTGCGTTCCGTGTGTATTGGCGCCGACCCGATCCTGGTCCGGACGACGCCGTTGCCCGTTTCTCGTCCCCGCGCGGCGGCAACACTCCCGACTACTTCGGCCCCGGCTTCCACATACCCAACAAAACAAGACAGGGGCGTTGGGACATTCCCTGGCAAAATGCCCCTCCTGTGCGCACCTACGACACGCCCGTCGCGGATCATATCCGTTCCCGGCCTCTTGGCTCATCATCTGATGGGCCACCTCTGCGTGCGTTGCAGCGGGTGGGGTGGAGACCCTGTTGTCCACAACGGTCGTCCCGGAGCCGCTGGGAGCAGACCGGAACGGATTGAGATGTCCCGAGGACTGCGCCGTCCTCGCCCACTCTGCACTATTTGAACTAGAGACACCCGGACCCAAGGGTTGGCTGCCTGAGTACTCCGCCCTCTGCCTCACGACGGTCTCGTATTCTACGGCCAGTTGAGTTAGCTGGGATAGGGTAGAAAAGTCTTGCCGTCGCACATAGAGCCTGTATTCCGGAGCGGCGTTCTCGTAGATCCGATGCAACTCTTGTGCCGGCTCGTATCTAGCGTGGTGCATAAGAGCCCTCAGCTCTATCAAATATTCCTTGAACGCTTCACCTACGCGCTGCCTCCGGGATCGGATCTCGTCCTCAAGCCTCTCGAAGTAACGAGGGGGCAAGAAAAACTCCAAGAAATCCCTCCTAAACACGGCCCACGGCACATCCCTTAGCCCACTGCTCAGAAACCAACGAGCAGCCCTATCGCAGAACACCTCGCTCATTGCCCTGGGCATACGGTCGAGGGCTATACCATAGGTGATAGCGCGCTCCTCGAGGTCCTCTAAGAACCCAAGGGGGTCGGAGCGTCCATCGTACCTCATACCCCACTTCCGAACTTGCTCCGGGACATTGGGAAATGGCCTCGCCTCCGATGGATGGGGCGGTCTAGTGTAACGGAGACCACCCCCCCGTTCCAACAGGGGACCTCCCCACCTCTGCGCTGACCGCAGTTGCTCGGCGGTCTTCATTTTCCCCGAGAACGGGAACTGCCTCCACGCCCGAGACGGTCAAACTCGGGGTGGGCGCCTGCAAATGCCCGTACAACTGGGAGCTCCTGAGGTCAGGTTCCGACTTTTGCCGTGGCCGTCCACCAAATTCGGGTGGGACGCCCCAAGATGGCGGCTCAAGAGTTTTAGCATACTGGGATTCCAACTCGGCAAGCCGAGCCCAAACCCCAGTCGTATGACCGCCATCCTGCACGTAGGTGGACAGCCGCTCCTCCACGCGCCCCTCCTTCTCCAGCCCAAACTCCTGGGCGATCGCCACTAACTCCTCTTTACGTCGCTGGTGAATCCATCGGACGCCTACCCCCGGGTTTTGGCACTCACCTGCCTCCATCCTTTATTATATACTTCCTTGCTAGTCGACGTCGCTGTTTCCCTCTCTTCCCCTTCTAGGGGTTCCGTCGGTCCTTTTGCTTATTTTATTTTATGTCGGTGTCCTTGTCACTTTGTTCCCCTCTTGTTTATCCACTTTTGTTATTTGTTTCTTATTGGTTTATTTCCCTTTTCTTTTAATTCGTTTTCTCGCCTTTTTTTTCGATCACTTCCACAAACGCAAAAGAAAAAAAAAACCCTACAAAATGCACTTAATGTTCTTTTAAGTTTAGCCATTCCTCACTTTGGTCGCTGCCTTAGTCTTTATTGTTTTCCTTTATACATTCTTGTTTATTTATTTTATTTAATTATATATTTTTATTTAATTTATTTGTTAATTTAATTATTTATTTGATTTATTTATTTATTTTTTTTTCTGTTTGTTTAGTATTATTTATTCATTTTTATTTATTTATTTTTCTTACTTTCGACCACTTCACAAAAAATACTCAAAAAAAAATAAACAATCCTCTTTATGATCTTTTCACTTTTACCCCGCGTCCATTTGACCTGTTTTCTGCTTATTAGTTCTTATTGCTCACTTGGTTCGTATTCACCATTAAACGTACCCGCTCTCAACACTTTCGCCAACTGTACTCACGAATTCAACGTTTCACCGCGCGAGAGTTGAATTCGTCCCACTGTACAGCAGCTGCCGCGACGCCTTAACGGCCCTTCGACGCCGACGTCGACTGCGCCGCGCGTTTGGGCACCCGTGTGCGAGCGTGGTTTCGAAGTCGCCCGGTTGGCGCGCGCGCGCTGTACTTTTACGACCGACCGTTATGTTTTCGTCTCTTTATCTTACTTGCCGGCTTGCTGCTAGCATTTTTGTCACTCACCAGCTGCACGTGTTCATTTTCTGACTATGCCTAACACAGGGTATAGAAATGTTCTCTGGGGTATACCGGACTACTTAATACCCTATTTTCATATTTCGCACATACATGACCTTCTTATTTTCTTGCTCTCTGCTAGGTTACCTTCCCTCTAGGGTATACCCGACTAGAAATACCCTATATATATTTTTTTTTGGAAAATACCTATTCAGGCATGCTTGCGGGCTTTAATCCGCCGACATGCCACACCCCTAAACGCCTCTTGGTCCCTGCTCGGGCGCCACTTGTAAGGAAGCTTCTGGCCGGGGAATAATTCTCAGTCTTACCAGGTCTAGCGAGTTACAAGATATTTATAATTTCGCTGGGAGAGAGGGCTTAGGGGAGGGTGAGTATCCTGACCAAACCAAACTAGACCTACCTCTACACACCTACACCCTCGGGCCGCGGCCTCGTGCCATCTATGCTAGCGGGCCGTGGCCTCGCACCAACTACACTAGCGGGCCGTGGCCTCGCACCAACTCCACTACCTAAACACTCTATCTCTCTACCGGGCCGTGGCCTCGTACCACCATGCTAGCGGGCCGTGGCCTCGCACCAACTACACTAGCGGGCCGTGGCCTCGCACCAACTCCACTCCCTAACAGCCAACCCGTAATACCCACTCACAGGCCATAGTCCCGCACCACATGCTCCCGCTTTTGGTTAGGGTGAACATCGGCCAATTCCGATGTTAGAACAGCTAGGGTTACCGAAGGATAAAGAATTAGCAGATTTCCTTCGTTAATTACAGCATATGCACTTTATTCACTGATTTATTTAACACTACCCTACTATACTTCCTAGACTTAGGGCCCTGCCGCACTGCTTAGAGCCCTAGCGCTCCACTATACCGCCTATGATCTCGTTTATCTCGCGCAGCACTTCCACTCACCCTTAATGTTCGATCCAAAGTACATACATAAATTGAAAGAGCACTGAGAGTAATCCAAAGCAGTTTCCTGTAGTGGGAGCGAGATAAAAAACAGCGATGCCGTTCTATCGCCCAAATCATATGGATGAGAGTAAGCCAAAGCAGTTTCCTGTAGAGTGAGCGAGTAAAAAGACAGCGATGCCGTTCCACGACACAGGTCATTTGTATTCTTACTCTCTAGCTGTGAGAGCATGCGGGCATGTCTCGAACCCGAACAAAAACGAAAGCGACTTTGGACAAGCCGCAAAAAAAACGCTTGTCACCACCCATTGAGTAATAAAGAGACAGAGGAGGCTTTTGGATCAAAAGCTCTTTTTCGAAACACTTCGAGCGCGATAGCGAGGTTGCAAACATCCCTTTTTGGTTTGAAGCTACAGCCTATGATCTATGCTTCTACACTCTTATAACTCATTGTTGTGGTTTCTAAGCACTGCTATGCCTTTAATTGGCAAAGTTATGTCTTCTTCTTCTCCACTCGCTTTCAACTTGCAAGCAGCCCGGCAGATTTTATAATTTTCATTTTTCGATCAGCAAGGCACCCTTTCTCAAAATAGGGTATTTTAACTATTCATAAGTTCTGTAACCAAATACCACTAACCTCCTCTTATACACATTTTTATCTCATGTCTGAGAAATATATAATTTCGTATTTAGTATGCAACTATTAGTATAATCAATAATAATTGTTTTCTTGAAACATTCTATACCATTTCTATAAATAAGGGTATCAATGCCTCGACGCGCCAAATAGTTAACATGTGTGTCTCATCTCACACACATTGGCAAAAAAATATGCATGTACATATGTGTTTTCTAAGCCAAGGGAAGTATATGAATTTGAGAAGATTGCAACATTCTGTTCTGCATGTGACGTCACATGTTATGGCTTTTTGTATGCTGCGTACAATAAAGTAATACATTATTAAATACATGCATTTTTATAGAAGACCCTATTAATATATTACTTTAATGTACGTAATAAAGATAGAAATATATTCTAAGCATCACAAGAAATGAAATTCTTTAAAACGTGACGTCATAGTATATGATGTTGACGCGCCGTATGCGTGACCCTTTGATTTGAATGGCATGTCGTCGTCTTCTTCTATCTGCAGTTGTTGATTGTCATTGACGGCTTGCAAGCGTAGTATATTTTCTGCGGAACTTGTAGTATATTTTCTGCGGAACTTACATACATACATATGTATTTCATGACGCAAATTTTTTAAGAATTCGGCGCCGTATATAACTTCTTTCTGCTGCATCCGCCCAATACTTCTTTGCGATGCCTGACCGTCGTTCGGGTCCTCTTCAGTGTCAGTTTCATTCATCCTGGGAGCACCACCCTGTCGCTTGCTGGCACCGCATTTAGCCGCGCCACTAGCTCAGCCTTGGAGCCTGTTGTGGAGAGCCTCAAAATAGACAGCCATTTTTTTAATGTGGCCACTGTCACATCCTTAATGTTAATTTCTTTCATTGCCAGGCTATAATCCCACTTCTGAGATTGTAATAGTCTTTTGCTTTTATCTCTCACTTTATTAATTTCACAACTTATTGCCAGAGCACATTCATCTTCTCAGCTCTGCACCGAAAGTGACTCTTCCCCTTTTTCTCAACACTGTCATGCTAGTGATGAGTAAATTGCAAACGTCATTCACAGCTGACTCGACCCTTACACAGTACTGGATGTACCAGCCTGTTACATTACTATGCTCCCAACGTATATGCGAAATCTTATTTACATCGGAACCCTATATCATATATGTAGCTGCAATAGGAACGATCAGTTGAAAATGAGGTTCTTGTAACCCTTTTTTGTTTACCTAGATATTTTAACCAAACTTGGCATTTATTAGTTTCACTTTGCTCCTCATATATTTGCTAAGTCCTATCAACATCGGACCACTATATCATATAGCTGCCGTAAGTACGATTTGTCAAAAATTAAGTTTTTGTATGGAAAGTTTTTTCGTTATTCCAGATATGTTTATGACACTCAATATTTACGAGCTTCACCATTTTCACATATCTGGAAAACTGTTAGGCAAATGTCTGCAAGGGTATTAAATCTTCTGCGTACCGAAGGCAACTTTACTTTTCCGTTTGCTTATCAAAATATCTTGACCAAAGTCGCTCAAAAATTAATTTGTTTTATGAACAACTTTCTGGTTTTTCAAGATATCTTCACCAAATCCGGTATTTATCAGTTTATTATTTACATTCATATAGTTGCCATAAGAACGATCGGTTGCAAATGAGGTTCTTGCATGAAAATCTTTTTGGTTTATCAAGATCAACAACATCGGACCACTGTATCATATAGCTGCAATAGGTACGATCCGTCGATAATTAATTTCATGTATGTCAACATATTCTGTGTTCCAAGATATTTTTATCAAACTTGGCATTATGAGCTTTACTATTCTCCCATATCAGCAAAACCGAAAGGCAATTGCCTGCAAGGGTATTAAAGTTTCGGCGTACCGAAGATATGTTTACTTTTTCGTTTTAAGATCACTTGATTAGTTTGGCAATGCTCTTTGTATATAAGCCAAATCTAATCTAGAGCGTTCTACGACATTATACTATACAGCTTTATGGGAGAGATCCTTCGAAAGATAAATTTTAGTATGACAACATTTTTTGATGATATTTATGGACAAGATATATTCACGGAACGCAGATATTGCAGGCCTTACTATATATACCCTGAACCCATTGAAATAATAAGAGCTCGAGTCACCAAACTTGACTTGTAGCTTCCAGAATTGTATATATGTATATACATATATCAAGTATCTCTCATCTTCTACCTCATAGCCATAAATCAAGTAAAAACACCAAATTATGCTGCCCACCAATATAAGCATCAATTTAAGTGCAATTGACTTTTTGGTAATATACATACATATATTCTATAATACAATAAGATGTGGAAAATTTCACCAAGGTCGATTAAAAAACAGAAGTCATTAAATAAAACATGTTATTGCTGGCCTCGAGTTTGTGGCAGCAAGCGCAAATTCCAAGATTTTCTGTATACATGTACACACACACATTCATGCGCGTCTGTTTCGAATTCTATCAACAGCATTGCAATTACGAATGTATTATTTTCTGTGCTGCTATTTATACCCTGAACCCATTAAAAATGGGTAAAAAGGGTATAATGTATTTGTGCAAATGTATGTTACAGGCAGAAGAAAGCATCTCCGACCCCGTAAAGTATATATATTCTTGATCAGCATCAATAGCCTAGTAGATGTAGCCATGTCCATCTCTCTGTCCATCCGTCTGTCCGTATGTATGAACGCAAGGATCTCAAAACCCATAAGAGTTAAAGACTTGAAATTTTAGCTGTAGGCACTAACCATACAATGCATAGACATGTCAAACGGCGTTTTAATCGGATACCGATAAATCGTCAACGACTGAGCCCCATGGGTGCCCGCGCCCATTTTAGTGGGCCCAGGCAAAGTAAGACTGCTGAGAGTGGCAGCCGAACGCCGGCCTCGAAAGCCGAACGTTCAGTATGAAGCCACATCTCGCTCAGCGCACAACGTCGCTGCGGCTGATGCTATTTGATAATATATGCATGTTAGTTTCAGCCCAAATACATACATATGTGTGTATGCGTGTGCAGAGTGTGCCTCGCTCTCACTTATTGTTTTGCGCACTTGTGTGCATCTCCTTCTCCCTGCATAGCTTCTCAAAAACCCCGAGATCTACAAGCATACATACATATGTTTGTGTTGTGTGGATATTTATTAAAAACTTAAATGACCTAAATGATATATTTATATATTATATTTTAATATTTTTGTTTACTGTGGGGACTAATTATGCTTAAAATTGAAAAAATAAACTAAGTCCTATTTCTGCAAGGGAAATTCTTCGTCACATGAACAGGCCAAACCCTTTAATAATGTCACCCAACTGCTTACTCGAAAGAGTGTGCGTGTACACAAGTAGCAAGTCAAAAAAATTGAACATTTTCAATTTTTGGTCTTTTCTTAAATTATTCGACAAGCCGACGAATTGGCGTGATAAGTCAATAAAATCAATAATAAAATATTTTAATTTTTGCACAAATATCCGCTGGTCATAAAATTATTTAAGTGATCAGTCACTTGGCCTATGTACATATGCAAGTGCAGGTGCTTGCCAAAAGTTTACCCTTTCGGCCCAACGGGCTGCTGCAGGTAATAAGGGGTCAACATTCATTCATCAATTCAAAACCTAAATCATAAAACGAAGGGCGCGCGTCAGACGCATGCCAATAATGATATTTTTAAATTTTGCGCCCATGATCAGCCCATTCACACACATTTGTGTCTCTCTGTGTGTGTGTAGAGCTCGAAATTGAGAAATCCAAAAATATGGTTAAATTTGCATCGGAAAGGCAAGCAGGGACCAACAGGCACACATGCGCATAAATGCTTCTATTCATATACAAAATATTCAACTATGCGTGAATAGCATGTCCAAACACTTTAAAATGCACACATGCCAACGCTTAGGTACCCTTCCGAACAAGAACGAGCTAAAATGAATGAATTTCGCATCGACTTGGCAAACCCTTTCAATATTTCATATTACTCGTCCCCTCCAAAAGGAAGAAATGCCACCGACTTTTGACTAAATTTGAATTTGTGGAAATGCTAGTGCGGACACATACACACACAAACATTTAAACGGTACATAGACAAATTGAAAGAGCACTGAGAGTAAGCCAAAGCAGTTTCCTTCAGTGGGAGCGAGATAAAAAACAGCGATGCCGTTCTATCGCACAAATCATATGGATGAAAGTAAGCCAAAGCAGTTTCCTGTAGAGTGAGCGAGTAAAAAGACAGCGTTGCCGTCTTGCTGTGAGAGCATGCGGGCATGTCTTGAGCCCGAACAAAAACGTAGGCGAGTTTGGACCAGCCGCAAAAAAACGACTGTCACCACTAAAAATACGGTTTGTCCAGTCTACAGTATGTCAATAAAGTGTTTTTACTAACAAAAAAAACTAATTTTTTGGGTTTAGTTTATAATTTATTTTGATTCTATATTTTTCCCAAAACTTAATGGCAACAAAATTGTTAAATAACATTACCCAAACATTTTATAAAATTAAAAAACTAAAAACATTCAAATTTTATGCTGTCAATAAAGTGTTTTTACACGAAACTTTATTACTAAATATGTAATATGTAAATACAATATTAAAAAAACAGGAATATTTTTTTTTAATATTTTGTGTGGCTGCCATTAGCGTCACATACTGCCTGCAATCGCCGTTTCATCGAAACAATAAGGTTTTGTATGTATGTTTCTGGAATCTTCTGCCATTCTTCCAGTACAGCAGCTTTTAAATCAGTTTTTTATTTTGGACTCCGCTTTGCGACTTTTTTTTCAAATATGACCACACATTTTCTATTGGATTCATATCTGGACTTTGTGGTGGAGTGTCTAACACCTTTCCACAGTTGTACAACAGCCAAACTCTTACCATATGAGCTTTATGCTTCGGGTCATTGTCCTGGTAAAATTTAAAAATTGGCTTATTGCCCTCATAGAATCAAAATTTCTGTGCGCTACAGACGAGATGTGTCTGTAAAATGCTCAGATATTGTCTAGCATCCATGGTATTCTCAATGAAGGTCAAATCTCCTACACCCTTGCTCGAAATACACCCCCACACCATCACTGATTGTTTTCCGAATTTAACGGTTGAAATAATATTGCTGTTTTCCAACGCTGTTAGTGGCTTTCTCCAGACTCTGGATGGCCCATCGTTGTAGAATAGCATCATCTTGCTTTCGTCACAGAATATGACGTTACTCCAAAAATCGTTCGAACTATTTACATGGGCTTGAGCGAACGATAGCCGCTTCAAAATATTCGCCGCCGATAGTAGAGGTTTTTTTCTGGCAACTCGTGATGTGTAGTCATTGGAATTCAGTAATTTTCGGACAGTTTCATGTGAAACATCAACACCACTTTCTTCCTTGAACTCCTGAGCAATATCCCTAAGCGAAATTTGAGGAGTTGGGTGTTAAACTCAATTGCCTACATTTAAAAAAAAATCTTAAGCTTGATTAAAGTTTAGTTTATTTGATCAATGTTAGCTGGAATTTATTAATTGTTTCTTTGGAATCCTTGTAGTTAGTTTTGATTTTTGCATTGTGACGCAGGTTCAAATTATCAATAGGAATTAAGGAGCGACTGGAGGTAAGGAAAAGTTTATTGACGAATTGACGGTACAGCAGGGCCATAAAGTTAATCGCGTAATAAAGAGGAATGGAATATAATTTGAAAATACTCAGTGCTTTTAGTTCTCTTTGTTGATTATTCAGTAATAGAGGCCGAGCAGCGGTAATTTTTTACTATTTTTAAATCTGTGGCGGAGCGATCCCAGCAGCACCCATCACGATTATTAACCCTAACCTTCACCACAGCGGAGCGATCCCTGCGGCCCTCCCTCTCTTTTTACCTAGTTGCTCTGCGGTGGAGCGATCCCAGCTGTTCCCTCCCCACTCTAGCATCGCGTCTCGGCAGATTACAAATTTATTGTAGGTGGACCCGGGCAGACTAAGTTCTACAACCCCCGCTTAAAACACTACTTTGCAAGTGACGCCCGAGCAGGAACACGTGGCGTGAAGGGCGTGGCACTAACGTAGGCCACAAAATCCACGAGAGTACCACCTAGTACCCGATATTAGGGCTGGAAGGCAGCAAAAATGCGTAGGATGCCAAATATACGCGAGCACCGGAACACAAGGCCCAGCCCGAACCGACCGAATGGGATAGGCGATCCAAATCCGAGTCGGATTCCGGCCCACGCTTAATTACCCCTGGCCTGCTCGAGGTTCCGACGATCCCGAGCTATAGCGCTCGCGATACGGGCGATAAAAGTAACGGGTCGGGAACATTTCCTTCTGCCGAAGGCGCCCAAGTATTACCAGGCCGTCCATCAACGGAAATGAGGGGACACTTCATCGTACCGGAACAAGTTAGGAAGTGGGGTATGCGATTCGATGGACAGGCCGAGATCGTGCCGTATCGTATGACATTGACGTGAACAGGCTACCAAGGGCAATAAACGAGATCATGGTCGGCGAAGCCGCTCGTTTTGACTTCCGGCAGAACAATCCCCGGGTCGTTGCCAATGGAACGAGTAGACGACGATTGACACCGGCGCAACCCGATCCTTCATAAGTGGGCCCTGCGCAGCTAAAAAGGCACAGAATAGGGAGATCAGGGAAGTGCGCACTAGAATATGGCGCGGTAGGGCAATAAAGGCGTGTCTAGGTTAACAGTAGGAACGCCGAAACGGGAGCGTATAGTGGACTCGACGAGGGGAAGGGGGACAGTCAGGCAACGACAGAGGTCAAGGGAAGCGGGGAACCAAGGCCCGCGGATGGATCGTCACCAAAGGGCGCCAAGCTGGGATGAGTGGCTGGATCCCACGGGCAGACAGTCGACTTTGCACCTCAGGAGGTGTCGTGCTAGCAGGTGAGCTAGACGCGGGGGAGAACCTGGCCACGGGAGTCCACCACTAGGCTAGCGGGACCGAAGGGACTGAAGAGCGGAGTCCGGACAGTCAGAACGCCTAGCCAGCAGACCTGGAGCCTGGTGTACAAGTACTTTTGAGGAAAGAGTTAGCGTGATTGGAGGGGCTGCAGGGCGTGTCTCATATAGCAAACCATCGGATCGTGATGAAGGACAATGATCCCATAAAACAGAGATACTACCCGACGAATCCCGCGATGCAACGAGTCATTGACAAACAAGTAGAGGAATTGCTTCGGACGGTCGCCATCGATCCGTCCCGTATCCTGACCGAAACGCTTCACAATACAACAGGCCTTGTTGCACAATTCGGGAAGGTACAAACTGCTGGTTGATACGCCGTGCAGGTTTATGTTGGCTGTGTCGTGCCAGAGGAGCGACATTGATGGCAGTTGTCTGCCATTCCAACTCTGCTGGTATGCTTAACATCCTTTATAGAAAGCAGCAGTTCCCCTCGCAGTTTAAGCACCGCAGGTCTGAATTAGTCCAGTGTGACTGGCCACACCTGCCGTATTTGGGCTACTAAAGACAATAGTTTTTGTGTGTTTTTGTATTGTCGAACTTAAAGCAGCGGAAACATTGCCTGATACCGTTGGTCGGTAGCTTAACTTGGACACGTCGACAGCCATCTTGTCGGTTTTCCTCCTAATACCAGAAGTTGCGACTTGGCGAGTCATTGGTGCAGTCAACACTGGCACTACTTGTAAGTAGCATCGTCCCCGGGTTGCTTAAGTTCGCCATGTGAGTTGCTGGCTGTGTCACTTGCATCAGTACTGTCATTAGAAATATTCTGATGAGCAGTCTCAGAAAGCTAGTACGGCCTTCATTTGTAGCTATGGGACTTTCGGCAACATGGCTTACACTGGTTACCTCCATGTCCATATCCATGTCTAGCAAGGCAAACCTGTGGCTAGAGTTTGCCATGATAGTTGATGCTGAGGGCGAGACCAGCTTCAAATCTTTGTTCGGTCTCTTACCGCTAGTATTGGGAGAAGAAGGTTTCTTCCTCTTATTTTTCATATTTGTTTAGGCTGCCCCCAATTTTGTAGCAGCTCCACTGGGTGCTAGAGAGTCAATTTTAGCATCCCAACTGAGTGTTGGAGTCGCTGTGTTTGAGGAGCATTGGGCGAAGGAAGCTCCATGGTTATCCATGCTTCCGCTAGGGCTCACACTGCTGATTGCAGCAGTTGCCGCGGTGTAAATATAATTACTAGTAGCACTGGTAAATGTTAGTGTTGTTGTTATTGTAGTGATATTCTGAGTATCAGTGCATAAAAGGCGTTGCGCGTTAATACACTCTGTCCTGATCTCCAATGGAGATTTCCCAGCTACTTGGTGCATTTTTTCATAATCAATCTGCTTATTACTAAGCAGAGAGTTAGAAAAAAGGTACTTATCCATTTTTATTAATTTATATTATTTGTTAACTTTAAAGTTAATGTTAAGCTTATAAACAGTCAATTTAGATAAACACGAACTTTGTCTATGCCCGACACAACCGATCTCGATGAGAGTAGATTAGCGACTATCAGCCTCTCTCCACTGAACACGTTTCTTGAAAATTTCACATTTCTTGAATATGTCACATTTTTGCAATATGTGTAAAATGCGGCCTGTACGTTTTTCCATAAGAAAACACATTTCACACTTTTTTCAAAAATGTCACATTTTTGAAAAATGTGTAAATTCGCCCCGAACAGTTCGTTCTTTTTTCGATGATTTATCGAGTTTTCTATCGATGTTGTGAAAAATGTGAATGTGAACAACGAAGGCAAGCGGTAACTTTAAATTATAATTTTAAATTTTAATAATCCCACAGTTTTAAACATTTAAAGGTGGCCAAATTGCGCAGAGTCCATTAAATGGAGCCACCACTTCGGGGCCGTATTATTTGATTTTTGGAAGGAAATCTTTGCGGCGCTTACGTAAATTAAAGCAACTCGATCAGCTGTTTATTTAAAGAAGCGGTACTTTTGCCACTCGCATGCTACCGAAAACCGGAGGAACACCAATATGTAAAACTTGAAAATGTGACATTTTTAAGCACAGTGGAGAAAGGCTATAAGTTGGTGGCAAGTTCAAATGTAATTGATCTATTTATTATGGGTTCAGGGTATATAAAAAATAGATCCCTTAATAGGTCTCGAACTCGTGGCAGACCACACTACTTGCCGCCGCCTCTACTCAACATCCACACCAATAATTGAGTCTTAACGAGAGAAAAAGCAAATTAAAATAGCAGCACAGAAAACCAACAATCGGATTGCAATTAGAATGCTCTTGGTAGAATCACTAACCAAATAACATACAGTTTGTCAAATAATTGTTTGCAAAATGAAAAACAGCACACAAATTCATTTTTAAACTTATATTTTACCGATTTAAACTATTTCTTCTTAATTTTTTTTGCATATAATTATTATTCTAAGTATTCTTCATAGATATAAGGCACAAACATAACAAAATTCAAAACGCAAATGTAAAAAAAACAGACAAAACTAAAATGAGGCAATTTTTGCGCTGTCAATTAATTCTTTGCAAAATGCAAAATATTACTATATACATACATAACTAAATCTAGGAAACTATAGCTATGGTGGTACTAATATTTGGTATATTGGCCATTAGCATCCATTACAGCCCGCAGACGACGTGACATTGAGTGAATAATGTTATTTAGGTCATAGATTTTGGGTATTTTTATCCATTCTTCTTGAATGGCCTTGATGAGAGCGTTTTTATTAGTTGGGCTCCGTTTCCCTACGCGCTTCTTAAGGAAAGCCCACAAATTTTCAATTGGGTTTAAATCAGGACTCTGGGCAGGGGTGTCAATGACTTTGCTGCAATTATACAGTAGCCAAGTCCTGCACAAAAACGATTTGTGTTTGGGGTCGTTGTCCTGATAAAGCTTGTTCCTCTGTTTATTGGGGTTTTGAGGGTCTTCGAAGCCAAACTTTATTGCGCTCCTTGACAATTCATTCTTTAGAATGTCCAAGTAAAACTCTTTCGTCATCACATCATTGAAAATGCGCAGCTCACCAACACCTTTCGACGATATGCAGCCCCACACCATTACCGAAAGGTTGCCAAACTTTACTGTTGGTATTATATTCTTCGGTTCCAGAGCTGCATTGGGCTTTCTCCAAACTTTGCTGGGTCCGTCATGATAATATAACATTATTTTTGTCTCGTCACAAAAAATAACGTCATCCCAGTACTCCGCGGGCTTGTTGACATTGGCAATTGAAAAATTAAGCCGCCTCTGAATATTTACTGCGCACAGCAGTGGCTTCTTCCTAGCTATTTGCGAGGAGTATTTATGCACTTTTAAGACTTTACGAACTGTCTCGTGGCTCACTGTCTTATTGCAGTCATTTTTTAAGTCCGATGCCAATTGTCGGAGGCTAGTTTAAGGTTGATCGTTGATCTGTTTTAAAATTTTTGCATGATCGCGTCTAGTGAGCTTCGCTGGTCTGCCTCCGGAGTGCTTTAATTCCAATCTGTTTTCTTTTTCGGCGCGGTTAATAATATTATAAATAGTTCTTAACTTAATTGAGAACATTTCCGCCAACTCTTTAGCAGATTTCCCCTTTTGGTAGTTGAAATAAACTAATTGAATTAGATTTTCATTAACTCGTTGACCAGGCATTGCAAAAAAGCTCTAAATTAGGCAAGATGTAAACTGTTAAAAACGCAAAATCGCTTAGAAGGTTCGCACACTGCATATCAATGACTCTCGCATTCAAATTTCTTCGAATTTGGAGTACCGTTAGGTTGCTTGGGCTCTATTTCGAATTGCGTTTGCATTTTGCAAAGAATTAATTGACAGCGCAAAAATTGCCTCATTTTAGTTTTGTCTGTTTTTTTTACATTTGCGTTTTGAATTTTGTTATGTTTTTGCCTTATATCTATGAAGAATACTTAGAATAATAATTATATGCAAAACAAAAATTAAGAAGAAATAGTTTAAATCGGTACAATATAAGTTTAAAAATGAATTTGTGTGCTGTTTTTCATTTTGCAAACAATTACTTGACAAACTGTATACAGTATGTCAATAAAGTGTTTTTACTAATGAAAAAAAACTAATTTTTTGGGTTTAGTTGAAAATAAATGTACCTAAAAGTGAGAATTTTTTTTCAATTATAATTTATTTCGATTCTATATTTTTCCTAGAACTTAATGGCAAAAAAATTGTTAAATAACATTACCCAAACATTTTATAAAATTAAAAAACTAAAAACATTCAAATTTTATGCTGTCAATAAAGTGTTTTTACAGCTACGGTAAATTGTTTTGCCGTTCTCTTTTGGATGATCCCGTTAGATTTGGGCCCATGCGTTTTGGCTTCTCTTGTGTCTTCGACTTTTCTTGTCATTTTCTATTGCAATTTATAACGTTTTGATTTAATTTTATGAAAAATAAAATGCCAGGAAAAAGAACAACTTTTTAAGTCGCTCAGCTGGTGTATTATAACCATCAGATGGGACGTCAAGTCTCGGAACTGGCTGATATGTTTAATTTATCAAAAGCAACGATATACAACATATTAAACAGAGCCAATAAGGAAGATAGGCTAGAGGCAAAGCCAGTATGTGGTCGACCCTGCAAAATTTCTGACAGAGATAAGCGAAAAATTCCGAGAAAAATTGAGAAAAATACCTCAGACGCATACCTCACATTCACTACATTCAGTCTGACAATGGGCGGTCGACTAGTTGCCAATCTGCCCTTGAGCAGCATTGACACTGTCTTGTCCATTGCAAGACTGACCCCAACGCTTTCACCCCACTCATACACAGTGCGCAAGCACATACCCGCATTCGTCTCGATCTCAAGACGCGACCGTCCCTCAATCAAGACAAGCAAGTCGTCCGCATACGCACAACACTTACACATCTGCTCGAGCTGCCCCAGCAAGGGGTCCATCATGAGGTTCCAAATGAATGGGCCACAAATAGATCCCTGCGGGCAGCCACGAACCACATCTACGCTCACACATTCACACCGCCCTACAGCACACGCACGTCTGCCAGAGAAATAGCTCTTCCAGAGAGCTAACTCTCGGCAGCCACATTCATCCAACCTTCTCAATACACTCGCCCAACTCAAGTAGTCGAATGCACCTTTAAAATCAACAAAGATGCCCAAAATATACGTGGAGTTGCTAGCCTCAACAGAGTCACTAACATACCTCCACGCATCCTCAACACATCTTCCCTGCCTAAAACCAAAATGCCTGTCAGACATTTGGTCACTCACTCTCTCCTGAAGCCTTTCTACCATAATCCTTTCCAGAACTTTTTCAAGAACCGGAAGAAGACTGATGCCCCGAAAAGATCTAGGATTGCTCCTGACCCTGTCGGGCGACTTCAGGAGCACTATCACTCTCGCACACTTCCATTCACTGGGAAAATAACCCTCATTCAGACACTTCGCATACATTGCATTCATATATTCTGGAATTGACTTCCAGACACTTTTACACATTTCTCCAGTGAATCCATCCATACCAGGGGACTTCCTCGACTTTAACCTCGAGAAAGCCACCTCCAACTCACTATCCAGAAGCGGATCAACCGGGCTAACCACACTAGGTGGTGAGTCCTGAAGATCCGCTCTGGGGAAGAACTCATTCAACAAGACATTAATACAATCCCTCCATGCCGTTAACTGGACGTCACGGAGGCTACTCACATCCGTTTCCCTGCCTCTACCTCGAACTATTTTATAAGCACGACCCCAGGGGTCGTCCTTATTGCGCTCCAGGAAAGAGCGCCACTCATCTTCTTTCACCTTTACAAGCATTTGCTTGTACTCATTCATACACCGACTATATTCAATCCTGAGTTTGGCTGCACCATCTGCATTGGTAGCTCTGGCCCTTTGGAATCGCTTCCGAAGAGACCGGACCATCCGCCGCTTAGTGCTCAACTGATTCGTCCACCACTTCACATGCTTGAGGTTGACCTTGCGGAACCTCTCAAACATGCGATAATTTGCACCAGTTATCCACCTATTCACACATACGACTTGCTCATCCACATTCAATTCATTTAATGCATTAAGCGGAACTTGCGTTGCCGTCTCCTGCACAATGAGCCCATGGAGGGACCAATTCACACTACAAGTGCGCCAGCGATTACCCCCAACACTTTCATTCCTCGTGATGGTGTGTGTGACAACAATCTCAATCGGATTGTGGTCACTCACACCAAGCCCACCTAGTACACACCAATGGAAAGCATACATGCTCATTGCTACCGCATTCACTAGAGTAACATCAATGTCACTCTGACCCACCGGGCCCGCAAACGTGTACCACTCACTGGGTTCGTTAACGACCCGAACATCCTGGGACACGGCCCACTCGGCTAGCATCTCACCCCGTGTGTGGTTCGAGTACCCAGACGAATGTCTAGATACTTTACTGAACCACATGGGGGACGATGCATTCGCGTCGAGACCAAGGATGACTGGTACACTACTAACCAGTAGTAGCACCTCATCCAAATACGCTATGTACGGCTCAAGGGGATCCCCGAACTTACAATACATGCTTGCTACAAAAATCCTGCCAAAACTGCCGCTAAGGCTCACACACACACCCCAGTCAGTTGAACTCACTAAAGTGCATTCAATACTGACATCATTCACAATGACAGCGGAGTTGGCCCTGCTGTCAGGAAATACCCGCATACATGCGGGCAATCCCCTTACGCAACCTCCGGTCGCGTAGGGTTCCTGCAGCAGGGCAACGACGCTGCCCCTTTCATACATCATAGCCCCCACATAACACATAGCTGCATACGACCTCTGACAATTCAGCTGAAGAAATCTGCTAGACATTTTAATGTCTAGCATTCGCCCGCGCAACAATTGCCCCGTATATGGGGCAGGCTAGAGACATCATCAGATGTCCCGACGGCTTCCCCTAAAAGGAGCAGTTGCGGCAATTCAGTGCATTGCTGCACTGAGCCACGCGGTGACCCATCTGGCCGCAGCGACGGCAAACGTCTTCTTTGGCTCTGCATTCCGCTACCTTATGGTCGAAGCCAAGACAGCGTTAGCATCCCGGTACCAGGTCAAAACTCCTCACACGAAAAGAGAACCATTTTACGTAGCAGCGTCCGATTTCTAAAAGGGTCTGCATGGCCACAACAGAACCCCCGAGGACTATATAAACTGCAGCGTTACCTCCCACCGCCCATGGCTTACTCGTCATCCGGACACCTCTCTTAAAGGCTTCAAGTGACATTTTGTCCTTCAAGTTCATCTCGTAAAGGTCACCCATGAACTCGTCAGGGGTGATCTGCGAGTGAACGCCCTGTACCACGATTTTCGGCCCCAATTTATCATTTATACACACTTCCAGACCCACGTCGTTGAACTTTGTGTTCTCCACAATATTCTTACGCTCGGCGACCGATGGAGTACGAATTAACGCACCTCCATCCCGTAGAGGTTTTACCTCATGAATGCGAACGCCAAGAGAGGGACCTACCTCCTTCACCACCTGTTCGACCACGTCCTTAGCGGTTTTGCCAGCAGCCTTGCTGCGCACAACCAAGGACCAGGTCTCGACTGGCCGAGGCATCTCCGGGGTAGACGGCTCTGCCGACATGGGACCCCCTCTGGCGGCGCTCACCGACGAAGCCCGCGCTTGGCCGGCTGGGACATGGGAAGCATTCGAAGCGTTTCCTACCCCGCAAACGGCCTCCAAGCGCCCCTGCAGCCGCTCATTCTGCGCCACAAGATGGAACAAGAGCTGCTCGTATTGCCCTGCAAAATCCACTAATTTACAGAGGAGCTCCCCAGTGGCTCGCTCGTTAAGAGCAAGCTTCAATAAGTCCCCCGTAATCCCCTTCATCTGCTTGACAGCTGTCCCTCTCCGCCTCCTCAGAGCTGCCGCACTAGTCGACGGCCCCGCACCGGCAAGGCCAGCTACATTCACAGCGCTCATGGCATGAGGAACGGCAAAGACCCGTTCCCCCACACTTGCACCCGCTGCTCCGCTCGAGCCAGCTGCGGCTCCAGCAGGGGCAGCGCTCCCCTCACCCATACCGTGCTAACAGCGCTCTCAGAAGTTGCCTTCCTTAGCCGCTGCTTGCTCCTCCGCCTTACCTCGCTGTTTGATGACGACTCAGAGAGGGTCACCTCGTCATCTGACGACATCCCTTTCACCTCAAGCGTCCCCTTCTCAGCGGGCTTCTTCTTGCGTGGCGCCATCGCCCGCAGGTGTGCGCTTATCTATTAAAAATAAATAGCACGCACACACACACACACGTAAAAGCTAGCGGTTTTTCACACACACACACGAACGCCTGTTGCTCACGCAGCAACGACGTAAACAAAGCAATAAAACTTTATTGCTGATAAGCGCACAAAATAAAGCAAATAGCGTTGCTTGAAAGCACCGTTATTTAAAATTTATGCACGAAGCGAGCAGAGAAAATGCACGTCTGTTCCCAACGACCGTCTGAAACAAACTGAGTCTACTATCGGACTACTGTCCGATGTAAATAGGATTTTGATATAGTGGTCCGATGTTGATAGGATTTTGCTTATAAATGAGGAGTATAGAAAACTAATAAATGCCGAGTTTGGTAAAGATATCTTGAAAAACAAACAAAATTGCATACAATTTAATTTTCGACCAATCGTTCTTATGGCAGCTATATGATGTAGTGGTCCGATCTTAATAGGGTTTTGCATATATATGAGGAGCATAGTAAAACTAATAAATGCAGTGTTTGATCAAGATATCTTGAAAAACAACCATGTTTTTCATACTACTTTTCGACCGATCATTCCTATGGCAGCTATATGATATAGTGGTTTGATCCAACTGGCTTTGACATATGTACTGCGTGCGGAAAAGGGCACTTCTGCAAAGTTTCATAAAGATAGCTTTAAAACTGAGAGACTAGTTCGCATAGAAACAGACAGACGGACAGGCGGTCATGGCTATATAAAAAAAAATTGTTTCCTCGGTATGGTTCGAACTCGTTACAAACAGCCACATCGATAATTGAGTTAAAATGAGACGATAAGGAAGGGCTTTCTTCGGCACGCCGAAGATTTAATCCCCTATCAGACCCAACCTTTTCATAATGTTCATATCTAAGAAGCACAGGGAAAAAAATTAATGCCGAGTATGGTTAAGATGTCTTGAAAAACAAAAAAGTTTTTCATACGACAACTTAATTTTCGACCGATCGTTCCTATGGCAGCTATATGATATAGCGGTCCGATCTTAATAGGATTTTGCATGTATATGGGGAGCATAGTAAAAATAATAAATACCAAGTTTTGTTATGATATCTTGAAAAACAAACAAATTTTCCATACAGCCACTTAATTTTCGACCGATCGTTCCTATGGCAGCTATATGATATAGTGGTCCGATCTTAATAGGATTTTGCATAAACATATATAAGGAGCATAGTAAAACTAATAAAAGCCGAGTTTGGTCAAGATATCTTGAAAAACAAACATTTTATCCATATAACAACTTAGTTTTCGACCGATCGTTCCTATGGCAGCTATATGATATAGTGGTCCGATCTTAATAGGATTTTGCATATATATGGGGACCATAGTTAAACAAATAAATGGTCAAGATATCGTGAAAAACAAACAAGTTATCCATATAACAACTTAATTTTCGACCGATCGTTCCTATGGCAGCTATAAGATATATTGGTCCGATCTAAATAGGATTTTGCATATATATGAGGAGCATAGTAAACCAAACAAATGTCGAGTTTGGTCAAGATATCGTGAAAAACAAACAAATTTTTCATACAACTTTATTTTCGACGGATCGTTCCTATGGCAGCTATATCATATAATGGTCCGATCCAAATAGGATTTAGCATATATATGAGGAGCATAGTAAAACTAATAATTGCCGAGTTTGACCAAGATATCTTTATAAACAACGAGAAGGAATAGCAGCATAAATTGGTGTTATTAATTGATTTATAGCTATGTGGTAGTAGCGGGGAAGTGGAGATAGCTATAAAATGAAAGATACTTGATATATATATACTATTCGGACGGACGGACGGACAGACAGACAGACGGACATGGCTAGATCGACTCGGCTATTGATGCTGATCAAGAATATATATACTTGATGGGGTCGGAGATGCTTCCTTCTGCCTGTTACAAATACAAAAACCCATTTTTAATGGGTTCAAGGTATAAACACATTCCTGTTTTTCTAACATTTTTATTTAGTACTAAGTTTTGTGTAAAAACACTTTATTGACAGCATAAAATATGAATGTTTTTGGTTTTTTATACCCTTGCAGAGGGTATTATAATTTTGTCGTGAAATGTGTAACGCATAGAAGGAGACATCTCCGATCCCATAAAGTATATATATTCTTGATCAGTATGAACAGCCGAGTCGATATAACCATGTCCGTCTGTCTGTTTCTATGCGAACTAGTCTCTCAGTTTTAAAGCTATCTTTATAAAACTTTGCAGAAGTCACTCTTTCTGCTGCACGCAGCTGTCAAAACCAGCTGGATCGGACCACTATATCATATAGCTGCCATAGGAACGATCGCTCGAAAAGTAGGTTCTTGTATGAAAAACATTTTTGTTTATAAAGATATCTTGATCAAACTCGGCATTTATTAGTTTTACTATGCTCCTTATATACAAGCAAAATCCTATTTAGATCGGACCACTATATCATATAGCTGCCATGGGAAAATCGGTTAAAAATTAAGTTGTTGTATGGAAAATTTTTTTAGTTTTCAAGATATCTTGACCAAACTCTACCTTTATTAGTTTTACAATGCTCCTCATATACAGGCAAAATCCTATTTAGATCGGACCACTATATGATATAGCTGCCATCCGTCGAAAATTAATTGTTGTATGGAAAATTTGTTTGTTCTTCACGATATCTTGACCAAACTCGCAATTTATTTGTTTCACTATGCTCCTCATATATATGCAAAATCCTATTAAGATCGGACCACTACATCACGCAGCTGCCGTAGGAACGATCGGTCGAAAATTAAGTTGTTATATAGAAAATTAGTTTGCTTTTCACGATATCTTGACCAAACTCGACATTTATTTGTTTTACTATGCTCCTCATATATATGCGAAATCCTATTAAGATCGGACCACTATATCATATAGCTGCCATAGGAACGATAGGTCGATATCTTGGCCAAACTCTGCATTTATTTGTTTCACAATGCTCCTCATATATATGCAAAATCCTATTAAGATCGGACCACTATATCATGCAGCTGCCATTGGAATGATCGGTCGAAAATTGAGTTGTTTTATGAAAAATTTGTATGTTTTTCACGATATCTTGCCCAAACTCGACATTTATTTGTTTTGCTATGCTCCTCATATATATGCAAAATCCTATTGAAATCGCTCTACTATATCATATAGCTGCCATAGGAACGATCGGTCGAAATTAAGATGTTGTATGGAAAATTTGTTTGTTTTTCACGAAATCTTGACCAAACGCGTCATTTATCTGTTTTATTATGCTTCTCATGTATATATAAAATCCTATTAAGATCGGACCACTATATCATATAGCTGCCATAGGAACGATCGGTCGAAAATTAAGTTGTATGGAAAATTTGTTTGTTTTTCAAAACATTTTAACCATAGTGGTTAATTAACTGTCCTTAACTATTTTCCCTGTGCTTCTTAAATACAAGCGAAGCAATATGAGCATTATGAAAAGGTTGGGTCTGCAAGGGTATTAAATCTCCGGCGTGCCGAAGATAGCCCTTCCTTCTCGTTTTTATTTTGTTTTGGGTTTTTTTTTAATAATTATAATTAATGTGCAAAATATATTGGAATTAATATAAATGGTTGTATATATTAAAAAAAATTGTTGTCTTTGTTTTTAGATATTTTTGATAAATACATTGTGGCTGAACGGGTCTATAATGAATATATTCTATGCTCGAATTAACTAATTTTTGAATAACTTTAACCTTTTCTTTTTTACTTTTTGTGGTTTTTTTTTCCTATGTCAATTTTTTGTTGTTGTTTCTAACTTCTATGCTTATAACTTTGTAAGGACTTAAATATTTACTTTCTAACTTATGCGTTGGTAGTACTGAATTTCCTCTCTCTAGTTCTGTGTCATTTAATTTGTATCGATTTCTATCTTTCGTTTTTTCTAAATCTATTAGAGTTTTTGCTCTTTTATAAGCTAACTCTAGTCTAAACTTAAATTCTTTTGCATAATTATCTATGTTATATATAGGGTCAGGGCGGCTCGTTGGTTTCTGAGCAGTGGGCTAAGGGATGTGCCGTGGGCCGTGTTTAGGAGGGGTTTCCTGGAGTTTTTCTTACCCCCTCGTTACTTCGAGAGGCTTGAGGACGAGATCCGGTCCCGTAGGCAGCGCATAGGCGAAGAGTTCAAGGAATACCTGATAGAGCTGAGGGCTCTTATGCATCACGCCAGGTACGAGCCGGCGCAGGAGTTGCACCGGATCTACGAGAATGCCGCCCCAGAATACAAACTCTACGTGCGACGGCAAGATTTTTCAACTTTGTCGCAGCTTACGCAGATGGCCGTGGAGTACGAGACAGTCATGAGGCAGAGGGTGGAAGACTCAGGAAGCCAACCTTTGAGCCCGGGCGTCTCGAGTTCGAATGGTGCAGAATGGGCGAGAGCGGCACAGTCCCCGGGGGGACATGTCAACCCGTTCCGATCTGCTCCCAGCGAATCCGGAACGACCGTTCTGGACAACTGGGTCCCCGCCCCATCCGCCATAACTCACGCAGAGGTGGCCCATCGGATGATGAGCCAAGAGGCCGGGAATGGATATGATCCGCGACGAGCTTGTCGTAGGTGCGGGCAAGAGGGGACTTCGCTAGGGAATGTCCCAATGGCCCCGTCTTATTTTGCTGGGTATCTGAAAGCCGGGGTAGAAGAAGTCAGGAATGTTGTCGCCGCGCGGAGGCGGGAAACGGGCAACGGCGTCGCCCGGGTCAGGATCGGGTCGGCGCCGATACACACGGAACCCAGAAGTAGGACACCCACTAAAGGTGGACGGAGGCTGAATCGTCGCTACGGTGGAGATTGGCGGGCGAACGATGCCTGCCACGATCGATACTGGAGCCACTCGTAGCTCCATGAGTGAAGTCTGCGTACGCAGGTGGACGATACGGGGAAGAGTGGAGGAAATACAGGCACGAATCCGCCTGGCAGATGGGTCCACCCTAGAGGTGGAGAAAGCCTTGAGAGTAGACGTCAGCTTAGGAGGAAAAACGATCAGCATGACGATGCTCATCATGCCCTCAATGTTGGACCACGTAATCCTGGGTATGGATTTCTTGGGTGCAATGGGCACTACAATACGCTGCGGCGAGGCGGAACTGGTCCTAGAGGCAGTGACGACACCAGGCGTGGGGCCAGGAACGAGCGAGGTGCCGGAAAAAGGCCTCCCAGGTAATGAAAGGGGAGCACCTGCTCAGCTTCAGAGAGAGTCGGAGCAAGGCCTCCCAGGTCATGAAAGAGGAGCACCTGTTCGGCTACAGAGAGAGTCGGAGCAAGTCCTCCCAGGCCATGAAAGGGGAGCACCTGCTCGGCTACAGAGAGAGTCGGAGCAAGGCCTCCCAGGTCATGAAAAGGGAGCACCTGGTCGGCTACAGTGAGAGTCGGGGCAAGGCCTCCAAGGTCATGAAAGGGGAGCACCTGCTCGGCTACAGAGAGAGTCGGAGGAAGGCCTCCCAGGTCAAGGAAGGGGAGCACCTGCTTGGCACCTGATGGAAAAGGTCAGGAAAAGGGAAGTAAGGTCCGGCTCACATCGAGAGCCTGAAGTACCCAAGAGGCGGCGCGTAGAGCTGCAAAGGCGGACCTATCCTGGCTACGGAAGCGGCACGGCAGGAACGTGCCAGGGAAAGGACGGAGTAGGACCAATGGCCAGAATCCACACGGACACCGGGGGCCAGGAGCGACTGCCAGAGTAGAGCGATCAGGGAGCTCTATCTGGAGTCGAAGTGGTGCCAGGAGGGGGCGAGAACGGCATCGAAGAGGCGGACGGGCCAGCGGATCTGGATCCAGAAATGAGGGAGTTCCTGGAGTCAGAACTGGCACTCTTCGAGGGGCTGCAGGGAGTCTCGCACATCGCGGAGCACACAATCCGGCTGAAGGACGACAAGCCGTTGAAACAGAGATACTATCCCAAGAATCCGGCCATGCAGAGGGTGATTGACGAGCAAGTGGATGAGCTGATCCGGGCAAATGCCATCGAGCCGGCGCGTAGTCCGCACAGCGCCCCGATCGTCTTAGTCAAGAAGAAGACTGGCGAGTGGCGTATGTGTATTGACTACCGGCAACTCAACGCGCATTCCATTCCGGACGCTTATCCCGTGCCTCGTATTAACCACATCCTGGGGCGTTTGCGTCACGCCCGTTTCATCTCCACTCTGGATTTCAAGCACGGGTACTGGCAGATACTGATGGCAGCCGATAGTCGGGAGTGTACGGCGTTCACAGTCCCTGGAAGAGGTCTCTTCCAATGGCGGGTGATGCCATTTGGTCTACACTCAGCGTGTGCGACCTTTCAGCGAGCATTGGATACAGTAATAGGACCGGAAATGGAGCCTCATGCGTTCGCCTACCTAGACGACATCGTAGTAATAGGAGCAACGAAAGAACAGCATGTAGAGAATTTGAGGGAGGTATTCCGCCGGCTAAGGGCGGCCAATCTCAGGTTAAATAGGAAAAAGTGCAGCTTCTTTCGGGAGAGGTAAGTCTACCTTGGACATGTAATTTGCGGGGAAGGAATACGCACCGATCCAGAGAAAGTGGAGGCGATACGAAACCTGAGGGCCCCGACAAATTGCAAAGAACTGCGGCAGTGTCTCGGGATGGCGTCATGGTACAGGCGCTTCGTCCCCAACTTCGCAACTCAAGTACAGCCACTCACAGCGCTCTTAAGGAAGGGGCGGAAATGGGCATGGGAGCAAGAACAGGAGGAGGCATTGCGTAGTTGAAGCTTGATAGCTTGACGACTGCCCCTGTGTTGGCTTGCCCGACTTTTCCGCCAAATTCGTCCTGCAGACTGACGCGAGTGATTATGGCCTCGGCGCAGTGCTGACGCAGACGATTGATGGACAAGAGCGGGTGATAGCGTACGCGTGCCGAGTTGCTGAAGGCCGAGGTGAACTATTCCGCCACTGAGAAAGAGTGCCTGGCGATAGTATGGTCTATCCGGAAGTTGCGCTTCTACTTAGAAGGGTACCGGTTCGACGTGATAACGGACCATCTAGCACTCAAGTGGCTCAACTCGATCGAGAGTCCGTCCGGAAGAATCGCGCGAGGGAAGCTCAACGTCGTGGCCGATGCGCTATCGAGGCATCCTCTAGAGACCTGTCAGCAAGCAGTGGTGACCGAGGCCCCCTGCAAATGGGTCGCGAGTATGCGCGCCAGAATCGCCGAAGAGCCAGCCAAGTTCCCGGATTACACCGAAGAAAACGGACAGTTATATAGGCATTTGGGTCACCGGACAGACGATGAGGACTACATCCCCTGGAAACTATGCGTAGGCAGTAGTCAACGCCAGAGGTTACTGCGGGAATGTCATGATGCTCCCACGGCCGGACATCAAGGTGTCAGAAAAACGGTGTCGAGGTAAGCCCAGCGGTTCTACTGGCCGGGTATGTTCCGCGATGCCGCCAAATACGTGAAATGTTGCGAAGACTGCCAAAAATTCAAGAATGATGCAACTCAAACCGGCTGGTCGCATGCTGACGAGACAGGTGGCAGAGCCGATGCCGGTACTTTGCGCGGACTTCGTCGGTGTTCCATGACGCTTTCTCGAAGTCGGTTGAATTGGTCCCTCTCAGAAGAGCCACAGCGGCACACTTACAGACCGCGTTTCGAGAAAGGATTCTAAGTAGCTTCGGGGTACCTAGGAAGTTCGTGTGCGACAACGGGGTACAGTTTACGAGCCGGAGTTTAAGTCTTTTTTGGGGTCCCTGGGTGTAGAGATCCAGTATACCGCCCCGTACTGTCCGCAAGAGAATCCCACTGATAGGACCAACCGGACTGTAAAGACCATGCTAGCACAATTTATTGAGGGCCATCAGAGTTCATGGGACGAGCTTTTGCCCGAGATATCGCTAGCAGTCAACACCAGCGTGGCGGACTCAATGGGATTTAGTCCTGCTTTCCTGATGCAGGGCAGGGAACCTCGGTTACCCGCAGCTCTGTACGATCAGGTAACTCCGGGGTCCGCAACTAGTGCGCTCGACCCTAGGACTAAGGCGGATAGGTTAAAAGAAATCTTTTATATCGTCCACAGCAGCCTTCAGCGAGCATCAAAGGACCAGGGCCGGCATTACAACTTGCGGAGACGAGAGTGGCGGCCTTCGTTGGACTCGATGGTCCTGTTGAGGCAGCACCAGTTGTCAAACGCTGCCGAAGGTTTCGCCGCAAAGTTGGCACCCAAATTTGACGGCCCCTACAGGGTCGTCAAATTCATGTCCCCCAATATTGTGCGGCTGGTGAAATCAGGCGAGCATAAGAAAAGGGTGGCCAACATCTCGCAGCTGAAGCCATTCTATCAAAAGACGACGGGCGATGAAGGGGAAGACCCGGGGCGCGTAGATGCCCACGAGTAGGCAAAGGGTGAGAGCGACACCCGTCGCCCAACGAAACCATTATAATAAAGTTTAGATAAGGTTAACGCTAACAACATAAATAATAATAGGCTTAGAAAAATGTGAGCCGCACTGAGAGAATAGGGCATTAATAACTAAGTAACGAATAAGTTAACATATAAGCTGAATCTACAGATGGAACCCGAAATTATCAGCATCTCGTCGGACGAAGCCTACAGCGTTACGCTGAACGCGAGAGGCGACGTTACCGTCACTTTCTCGAAGTGAGGGGGGGTTTGAGGCGGCTACTGAGGTCAGCCACCCCACAGTTATTCACGGCAAGGAGCCGTCGTCCTTATGGCCAAATCACGGCATGGAGCCGCTGGCGGGACAACCTACTAGTTTGTTTAGTTTATAAGTATGAATTGTATTAGTTATGTAAGAGGCAAGGAGCCATCAATATTATAAGTATTTTAGAGCAAAGAGGCAAGGAGCCATCAGTATTATGAATACTAGAGTAAAGAGGCAAGGGGCCGCGAATGTTATAATTAATTTAACCAAACAAGAGCGAATTTGAATTTAACCGCCGGTCGCCGCTGCAACCGTGCGTTGTCGATCGGTTGTTGAACACCGTCTTTGAGAGCGCAACTTCAATTCGGCGGCGAAGAGCGAAAGCTCCGAGGCGAAGTTGCGAAAGCTCGCGGCGAAGTTGAGCGGCCGAGACAAGCGCATGGCTCGCCGGCGAGCGCGCCGGGACTTTGGAACGAAGGCTAAGGGTGAGTAGACGTACATCGCGAGGCGAGAAAGGTCATAGAGTGTATAGCGGAGCGCTAGGGCTCCAAGACAGTGCGGCAGGGCTTAGATCGTGAATTTACTATAAAGTAGTAGTAGTAAGTAAGAAGCGAATAAAGTGCCTATGTTGTAATTATCGAGAGGAAACTGGATAGTTCTTTGTTTTCTGGTAACCCGGCTTGCCTTAACGTCGGAATTAACCGATTTTCGACCTAACCTAGAGTAGGAGCATGTGGTACGGGATTGTGGTCCCGGGGTGGGCATTACTGGTTGGTGTTTGAATAGTGCAGTTCGTACGAGGCCACGGCCCGATAGAGTAGTGGTACGAGGCCACGGCCCGATAGTGTAGATGGTGCGAGGCCACGGCCCGCTAGTGTAGTTGGTACGAGGCCACGGCCCGTTAGCGTAGTTGGTACGAGGCCTCGGTCCGAAGGAGTAATTAGGGTGAGGCCACGGACCGGTAGTATAGGTGTACGGAAGCCGAGTTAGGCATGGTTAGGTCAGAATGTATGTGACTGTATGTACTTATGTATGTGCGTATGAGAATTTAACTTTTCGTTTCAATTTGCCTTTGTACATACAGTGTACTAAAAATGTCTTCGTATAGCGACTAAAACATTCTTTGCTAACGAAAATAACTTACTTGCAGAAGAGCAACAAAAAAAGTTTAAATGCAGTTTTCTCTTTCTATTAATTAACTTTATTTAATAAAAAAAATATATTCAATATTTTTAATAATATAAAAGTTATAAAGAAAAAACAAAAAAAACACGTTTTTGGCTCCAATGGAGTCTTAGTACACCATACTATTCTAGCACTTAAGCTGCATACGAAACGCAAAAAAGGTAACGTTAGTTTCTGAATGTGTACATAGGCATTTTTGGCACATCTTGGAAGCAAGTTTGTAAGAATTTTTATATGTATGTATATGTATGTATATGTATGTAGAAGAGCACATACATATACATAACGATCATCGCACGATTTCTCTAATAATTATATTATGCACTTGTACATGCTTTATCTATTATCATAGAGTAATAAATATACAGAGTAGGCTTTTGGATCAACAGTTCTTTTTCAAAAAATGTGAAGCACGATTGCGAGGTTCAAATTCAATGACAACTTCAGAACATTTTCAACAACAAAAGTAATATTTTTTTTTTTTTTTTTTTTACGCGAATCCCGATGCAACGTACTGCATCCCACCTCCCGCCCAACCGACCGAGGGGCGCAGTCGTGTAACGTGCGACACGAAATGCAAAGTAAATATGAAAAAAAAAATATTAAAAAAAAGTCGATACAAACTACGAGTATGTGTACAAATACAATTACAAACGAGGAGGAAAGGCTATCTTCGGCACGCCGAAGATTTAATACCCTTGCAGACCCAACCATTTCATAATGCTCATAGTGCTTTGCACGTATCTAAGAAGCACAGGGAAAATAGTCAATTACAGTTAATTAACCGAGAATAGTTAAGATATCTTGAAAAACAAAAAAGTTTTCCATACAACTTAATTTCGACCGATCGTTCCTATGGCAGCTATATTATATAGTTGTCCGATCTTAATAGGATTTTGCATATATATGGGGAGCGTAGTAAAACTAATAAATACCGAGTTTGGTCAAGATATCTTGAAAAACATAAAAATTTTCCATACAAAAACTTAATTTTCGACCGATCCTTCCTATGGCAGCTATATGATATAGTTGTCCGATCTTAATAGGATTTTGCATATATATGGGGAGCGGAGTAAAACTAATAAGTACCGAGTTTGGTCAAGATATCTTGAAAAACATAAAAATTTTCCATACAAAAACTTAATTTTCGACCGATTGTTCCTATGGCAGCTATATGATATAGTTGCCCGATCCGAAAAGAATTTTGCATATATATGGGGAGCTTAGTAAAACTAATAAGTACCGAGTTTGGTCAAGATATCTTGAAAAACATAAAAATTTTCCATACAAAAACTTAATTTTCGACCGATCGTTCCTATGGCAGCTATATGATATAGTTGTCCGATCTTAATAGGATTTTGCATATATATGGGGAACGTAGTAAAACTAATAAATACCAAGTTTAGTAAAGATAACTTTATAAACAAAAATGTTTTTCATACAAGAACCTACTTTTCGACCGATCGTTCCTATGGCAGCTATATGATATAGTGGTCCGATCCAGCTGGTTTTGACATATGAGCTGCGTGCAACAGAAAGAGGGACTTCTGCAAAGTTTCATAAAGATAGCTTTAAAACTGAGAGACTAGTTCGCATAGAAACAGACAGACGGACAGACGGACATGGCTATATCAACTCGGCTGTTGATACTGATCAAGAATATATATACTTTATGGGGTCGGAGATGTCTCCTTCTATGCGTTACACATTTCACGACAAAATTATAATACCCTCTGCAAGGGTATAATAAAAATAGGACTATCTACTTGCTAAATAGTTTAGAATAGAAGACTTTATACGAGGAAGAGAAGCTTCTGAGCAGAATACTCTGTAATGCTTGTTATAGTCATCACAGAGAACCCTGAACGGTTCATGCAAGGCATAATTAGTTGAGCAAAATTGAAGCGATAAAGGTACAAAATTACGTGTTAGTCTAGTAGCGATAAAGAAATTTAATTAGCTAGTCAACACAGAAGAGTCGATTTCACCAGTAATTAATTCATGAATAAATATTACACCCAGCATGGTTCTACGATTAATTAAAGAAGGAAGGTTAATCATCAGAAGTCTACTGGAGTATGACGGTAACCGCACACGAGGATCCCAGTTTAAACCACTAAGGGCAAACAACAAGAATTGTTTCTGAACAGATTCAATTCTGTCCTGATGGGTAGCATATTGTGGTGACCAGATACATGAGGCATACTCAAGAATAGGTCGTACCAAAGATATATAAAGTGTTTTTGTCGCGTACGGATCGTCAAACACCTTCGACCATCGCTTGATGAAACCCATAACTATTCTGGCCTTATTGACCACGGTATTAACATGAGAGTCGAATTTAAGTTTATGATCAAGGATGACACCTAGATCATTAACTTCATTAGAAGTACTATTAACACGCTCAAGCGGTATGCTATCAAGGATGTAAGAAACCAATTGAGGAGGGCTTCTATAGAAGGTCATTACCTTACATTTAGAGCAGTTTAAGTTTAACAGGATGGCTAGACACCAAGCCTGAAACGCATCAATGTCCGCTTGTAAGAGATAACATGATGCCATATCCTTATATGCAAGGCATAATTTTACATCATCAGCATACATTAATACTCGAGAGTGAGACAGTATCGAGGGAAGGTCATTGATGAAAAGAGTAGCGGGCCAAGATGACTACCTTGAGGAGCACCGGAAGTCACCAGAATTAGTTTAGAGAACGAGTTTCTAAAAAGAACCTTTTGGGTTCTGTTACGCAAATACTCTGAAATCCAGCCGAGAAGGCTTAATTTATGAAGCAGCAAGGAATGGTTGACAGAGTCGAAAGCCTTACTGAAATCAGTATAGATGACGTCAGTCTGCTTACTTTTCTTAAACCCATCAATTACAAACGAAGTAAACTCAAGAAGGTTAGTGGTTGTAGATCTGCGCTTCACGAACCCATGCTGGGAAGGTGAAATAATAGAACTACATAAATGCTGCAGTTGAGATGTTATAATTCTCTCAAAAGCTTTAGGTATAGCGGATAATTTTGAAATACCTCTATAGTTTTCGACATCGGACTTACTCCCTTTCTTATGGAGAGGTATAATGTATGATTCCTTCCAGATGGTCGGAAAAGATGAAGCAAGCAGGAACACCATCAGGGCCCGGTGAGTAAACCGGCTTGATAGTGTTAAGGTCGCTAAAAAGCGAACTTTCGGTAATAATGGGATTAAAGATGCAGTTTGACCTCTGTAACTGATAAGGATAGGGCTGATTTTTATTATAGCTAGAGGAGGAGTAGGTAGTTTGAAAAAAGTTTGCGAACAGATCGGCTATGCCTGGATCAGTATTCGCGCTCTCATCTGCAAACTTAACCGAAGAAGGCAAAGTAGATGTCTTTCGTTTAGAATTGACAAAGCTAAAAAATTGCTTAGGATTATGTGTAAATTGAAGGCGACAACGCCGAAGGTAATAATTTGATCGGGCAACTGCGTAGCGGGAGAAATCAGAGTGATTTCCCGATTTCTTAAACTTTTTAAAACTCGACTTCACGTTTTTTAACCTCATCAGTTCATTTGAGAACCAGGGAGGCCTATCAGGCCTCACAGGGTGATCAAGAGGAACGCAGACATCAAAAATCGAGTACAAGGTGTCATAAAAAAGTTTCAAGGCGACATCAATGTCTGCACAATTGTACAGTTGGGACCAGTGGCTTGCAGAATAAAATCATTTAGCTTATGAAAATCAGCCTTTCTGAAACAACTCATGCGTTCAGCTAATTCCGATTCCTTGATAGGGACTCGGGCTGGTAAATCAATGACCATTTCCAGAGTTGGATGAAAAGGGTCTTCAGGAAGTGTAAGCGGATTGATCCTGTGCACAACACTGTTGAACGAATCCAATACGAAAATTAGATCAAGAGATCTGTTTCTTGAATTCCGCACACGATTAACCTGCCGTAAGGACATTTCATGTAGACCATCAATAAATTCGTTTGACGATGACGGCAACAGAAAGTTTGAGTCTGATGGCGATGACCACTCGACAACAGGAAGATTAAAGTCCCCAAGAACTACTAAAAGGTCTCTATCAGAAAGTAGGGAGGAGATAGATTTAATAGCATTAAGATGGGTTTTATATGTAGACAAATTAGATAGAGGAGGTAAATATGAACATGTAATAAAGATAGAAAAAGTACCAAATTCAACTCGTACAGCCACCAACTCAATCTCTGAGATGGGAAGATCAATGCGTTCCGACGAAAGAGCAGACTCGACAGCTATAAGTACTCCTCCTCCGATACGGGAAGCTCGATCGCATCTGTAAGTGGTGTATTTGGAGGTAAAAATTGAAGAGTCTGAGATGTCCGGCTTCAGCCAGGTCTCAGTTAAAGCGATAATTTGAAAATTTAAAGCAAGAGAGTCTAAATACAGTTTAGCGAGTTTAGATTTAAGACCTCTAACATTCTGGTAGGCAAGCTGGAAAGATGGAATTAGTTTTTTGACGCAGCAACTAAAGTTGATGCGCCATTAGAAATAGCTGGTAATAAAATCGGAGTCCGATTTTTCTTTTTGGCCTTATATTCTTTTACTATTAAGTGCTCCGGCCAAAACTCTTTACAACAAATATCAGTAAATATTTCTGGCGGAACACTTATTTTAAAGGACGCAATATCCCTTTCATAAGCGAACTTAAATTTCTCCACCAGTATACCTGGGGCTAGAATTTTTGCCTGTATAAAGGCTTTTACATCATCTGATGAAAAGTGAGGGGCAAGCCTAGAAACAAAAATAGGTCTCTTCGGTGGAACACCGACTAGAGGCTTAGGTGCCACAGGTAGGACAGTGGGAACACTATTAACTATGGTACCTAAAACAGCCGGTAGTCCGGACGACGAGCCTTCTAGCGGCTGTTGTAAATTTAATTGTTGCTGTCGCCCTTTCGGAACACCCACGACAGCGGACGACACGGATAATTCAACTGGTTTTTCTCGTGCCGATGTCACACATTTCGGGACAGAATCAGTGTCCGCAGCAGACCTCACAGCTACCGGAGTAACAAACGAGATGAGCTGCTGTGTAATCGGTGTAGTAGGCTGCTGAATAGCAGTCGGAGGCTGAAGGGTATTAGGCAACGGCAGATCACAAGGAGTGGGCTTTTAAGGAACCGGAGACTCATCTAATAGTTTAAGGCTATTAAATTGGGTGTCCAGGGCTGTGAGCTGATCGTTAAGTTTACGAAAACCAACAATCAGACCCCTAAAGCCACTCCTGTTCTGACGCATAAACGCCCGCATTTCACCATCAATCTCCCTACACGAGTCGCAACTATAGTGCAAACCATTTCGTTTGGCAACAGCATCCCCCACAAGACCAGCGTGACCCGCACATTTAGAATGCACGACATTATCACACAGCCAACAAGGTATGCTGGATTGACTTGCCGTAATTGGCATTTGGCAAGTTTTTATAAAACAGACAATTTTATGGTCCATTATTATGAGTCTCTACTGTATTAACACAGCCAAATGTAAAAAGAGAGTTATTTAGATTAAATTAATAACGTATGGAGCACCAACAAGCGGCAGAAAGTAGAAAAAGATCAAAGCGCAAGTTGAAAAGTTGAGAGAGCGCGAGAGTGCGAGAGTAGTCTATTTATAGATTGCTTGCTTGCCCACGAAATCTTGCACACCAGAGAGGCGATGTGCAGTTAAACATAAACAACAAACAACAGAAAGAAGCTTACCCACAGAGCTAAATAGCGCAAGCGCACAAACAAAAATGCACAAGAACACAAGTTTAAAAGAAATAATATTTAAATAACAAAAATGCACAGACCACAAGCATGCACTCGCGATAAATAAAAAATAAACCGAGAAGGCGAACAGAATAGTAGAAATATATAAAATATAAATAATTAAAACGCCGGTGTTTTATTAAATCAAAAACGAAACGAAGAGCACAAAAAAAACACGTCTGTTTGCTTCAAGTGGAGAACGCTATCTGGTCATCAATCAAAACAAACGGCTCGACAATAAAAATAGCACACCACAAATTCTGTCCCTGCTATCCGTTTTTGGTTCGAGGATACAGCCTATGATCACTAACTATACAATGCATAGACATGTCAAACAGCGTTTTAATCGGATACCGATAAATCGTCAACGACTGAGCCCCATGGGTGCCCGCGCCCATTTTAGTGTGCCCAGACAAAGTAAGACTGCTGAGAGTGGCAGCCGAACGCCGGCCTCGAAAGCCGAACGTTCAGTATGAAGCCGCATCTCGCTCAGCGCACAACGTCGTTTCGGCTGATGCTATTTCGTAATATATGTATGTTAGCTTCAGCCCAAATACATACATATGTGTGTATGCGTGTTCAGAGTGTGCCTCGCTCTCACTTATTGTTTTGCGCACTTGTGTGCATCTCCTTCTCCCTGCATAGCTTCTCAAAAAACCCGAGATCTACAAACATACATACATACATATGTTTGTGTTGTGTGGATGTCCGCACAAGTAGATCGCGGCGTTTGTCGCGAGCCAGAGATTTTTTCTTCAATTGTGTGTCCTTTGTGCCTATGGCACACACACATTCAAATGCTCTATCATGTATTTCTTCGTCCAGTCAGGCATAATGAGAAGAATCTGATATATTTATATTTATTAAAAACTTAAATGACCTAAATGATATATTTATATATTATATTTTAATATTTTTGTTTACTGTGGGGACCAATTTTGCTTAAAATTAAAAAAAAAAAACTAAGTCGAATTTCTGCAAGGGTAATTCTTCGTCGGTTTGTCGAGTAATTTAAGAAAAGACCAAAAATTGAAAATGTTCCATTTTTTCGACTTGCTAGTTGTGCACACGCACACCCTTTCGAGTAAGCAGTTGGGTGACATTATTAAAGGGTTTGGCCTGTTCATGTGCAAAACTCCTATTTTCCATGATTGTTGTAAGGGTAAGGGTACCTGAACGTTGGCATGTGTGCATAATAACTTTTTGGGCTTGCCAAGCACACACACTTACACACTTTTCTATATGGATGGAAGCATTTATTCGTTTGTGTGCGTGTTGGTTGCCTGCCCGATGCAATTTGACAAGATTTGAAGTTTTTGGCATTTCTGAATTTCGAGCTCTACACACAGACACACACACAAAAATGTGTGCGAATGAGCCGATCAAGGGTTTGTCGTGAGACAGAGATATTTTCATCAATGGGTGCGTAAATTTGGGCGACAGTGGGCTTGCGGCCACGTAAGGCACAAATGTGTGAACAGGCAACGAAAACAGCTGAACCGCACTTGCCGCTCGTTTGCACTTTAATAAGGCACAAATGTGTGAACGACAACGAAAACAGGTGAACCGCAAAATACTTATGCCACCTTACATTTCTTCCGCAACAAGCATTTTGATACATTGCTGGCGAACTTGGACTACACCGCTGACTCCCACTACTCGATATGGAAATTTACAAAAACTATCAAAAGGCAACCACAGCAAGTAATTCCCCTGCTTAATAACTCTGGAGAATGGTGCAAATCATTTGAAGAACAGGCGACAACTTTTGCGGAGCACCTAGCCGAGCGATTTACGCCACTGGACACAGCCACAACAGCTGATAAAGAAAACACCGAGGCAATTCTTTCAACTCCGTTACTAACGTGTCTACCAATCAAAGCCATCCGTCTAGAAGAGGTCAGCAAAACAATCCGTAAGCTTAAAAACAAGAAAGCCCCAGGTCTTGATCTTATAAATAATACAGTACTGAAAGTCCTTCCAAAACGAGCAATTCTTATGCTCACGATAATATTTAATGCATGCTTAAGATTGCAACACTACCCCACGCATTGGAAAGTCGCAAGAATAACAATGATACTGAAACCTGGAAAACCTGAAAGAAATACCGACTCATATCGACCTATAAGCCTTTTACCCTCCATCTCCAAAGTCTTCGAAAGACTTATTGCTCCGCGGCTACTTGATCACTTAAACCAACATAAAACGATTCCCGAACATCAATTTGGGTTCCGCGCTGGTCATAGCACAATAGAACAAGTGCATCGGGTAACTGATCACATTCTTCAAGCGTTTGATAAAGGCGAATATTGCAACGGAGTATTTCTGGATATACAACAGGCATTCGACCGTGTTTGGCATCCAGGATTACTAGCCAAAATTAAGCAAGCCACCCCAGCTAATATGTTTAAACTACTAAAATCATTTATGGAAAATAGAAAGTTCCTGGTACATGTCCAGGATAGTCAATCGCCAATCAACCCAATACTTGCTGGAGTCCCACAAGGCAGCGTTCTCGCTCCTATTCTATATACAATATTTTCAGCCGACATCCCACAAATTAATAATTCTGGCATGTTATTGGCTTCTTACGCCGATGATGTCTGTGTTTTAAACTCAAACACATCAGAAAGTAAAGCAACAACAGGAATTTGGTAATTGGGCCAAGAAGTGGAACATGGGAATTAACACCAGCAAATCGATTAATGTCTGTTTCACATTACGACGTAAACGAACTCCACCAGTTTCTCTCAACATGCAACCAATTCCACAAGCATCCTCGGCCAGATATCTGGGCATCACCCTCGACCAACGACTTACTTATCGAGAACATTTTGAAAAAGCTGCGACAACCTGTTATCTGAAGAGAGACAAACTTCACTGGATGTTGAACCGAAGAAGTAAGCTTCCATTACGGTGCAAAACTCAAATCTACCAGCAAATCATTGCGCCAACTTGGAGATATGGCATCCAGATTTGGGGCACAGCTGCCAAATCAAACAGAAGACGTTTCCAGACAATCCAAAATAAAGCTTTACGCCTAATAACTGGCTGCAGCTGGTATGTCAGTAATCTGACCCTTCACAGAGATCTGAATATTACGCTAATAGAAGATCAGATCTCTTTCTACTCCAGTCGCTATAACGAAAGACTGATAAACCACCAAAACAGATCTGCACAAGCCCTTGTCGGATCTATTCCTATAAATAGACTGAAGAAAAGACACTTCGGTCTTTTACAAAACAATTAAAAACAATTCTTAAGAAGACAGCTTAGCCTTAACCTTATGTAGAGCAGGAGAAAATAAACTAAGAAACAAACATTGTTAAATGCAAATTTTGAAGCATGTACATGTTTAAAAACTCATATTATCTGTTAATATAATAAAGATTTTCATAATAAAAAAAAAAAAACCTTACATTTCTGAAAAATGATTTTTATACCCTTGCAGAATTTATTATAATTTTTAAAGATTTTAATTTTTGCTGGGCTGATCAAGGGCGCAAAATTTTAAAATATCATTATTAGCACACGTTTGAATTGAGGAATGAATGTTGACCCCTTATTACCTGCAGCAGCACGTTGGGCCAAAAGGGTAAACTTTTGGCAAGCACCTGCACTTGCATATGTACATAGGTCTAGTGAATGATCACTTAAATAATTTTATGACCAGCGGATATTTGTGCAAAAATTAAAATCTTCAATTATTTATTTATTGTATTAATGATTTTATTGACTTATCATATTCAAGCTATTCAATTGAAACCCTAAATCATAAAAAGAAGGGCGCGCGTCAGACGCGTGCCAATAATGATATTTTAAAATTTTGCGCCCGTGTTCAGCCCAGCAGAAATTAAAATCTTTAAAATGTTCAAATATACCAAATACAAGAAAGGAGCGATTATTTCTTGTCTTAAAATATTTAGCTTTTTCATGTATGATTTTGATCTGCAGGTAATAAGGGGCCAACATTCATTCATCAATTCAAACCCAAAATCATAAAAAGAAAGGCGCGCGTCAGACGCGTGCCAATAATGATATTTTAAAATTTTGAGCCTATGATCAGCCCATTCACACACATTTGTGTCTGTGTAGACCTCGAAATTCAGAAATCCCTTAATATTGTAAAATTTGCATCGGACAGGCAGGCAGGGACCAACAGGCACACATGCGCATAAATGCTTCTATTCATATACAAAATATGCAAGTATGCGTGAATAGGAAGTCCAAAAACTTTTAAATGCACACATGCCAACGCTTAGGTACCCTTTCGAACAAGAACGAGCTAAAATGAAAGAATTTCGCATCGTCTTGGCAAACCCTTTCATTATTTCATATTACTCGTTCCCTCAAAAGGGAGGAAATGCCACCGACTTTTGACAAAAATTGAATTTGTGGGCAGTATTGTCCTAGTAATGGCATCGTCATTAAGGACAGGCATTATTTTATTTCGCAATATGCATATAGCCTGAAGTGCTTCGTCCAGATGATATGTCCCGGTTGGATATAACTGCTACAATTTGTAATGTGATTCCGAATTGTTGTCTTTGGAAAATAGGCTTTGCATCCATTGCAGCACTCAGAATCCAAAGTTCCTCTTTTTGAGTTTTTCCTTAATTGACGTGGAACTTTAAAAGTTCCTTCATTGTAAGAAGCATCTGTGTTATAAATGAAATAGCCTTTTTCCGTGATGCATCAAGCAATTTCATTCTTTGCTGGCTTCCTTTTGGTAAGCTGCTGATCTCTCTAACTTCTGGTTCTACTCTATGTTTTAGCTCTATGTGGCGTGCAAATTTTGTATGTAATGCATGTCTGAATAAAGATTGGTTCTCTCCGGGCTACCGAGTGTTTTATATTGGAAGCTTTAAGAGGATTCCAGTTTTAAAAAATTAAACATATATGTCTATATTTATGTGTGGTAAATATATGTATATACATTAATATAATCAAATAATAGACATTATACACTATATAAGACATTATACACTACTACTTTAAATAAGGGTATCAATGTCTCGACGCGCCATATTGTTGTTGGCGTATGTCTCAACACACATATTTTGGTGCAAGTGTAAACGTATGTGTGTCCGCCAAGCCATGGGAAGTATATGAATTTAAGAAGATTGCAACATTCTGTTGCGCATGTGACATTACAGGCTAGGGCTTTTTGTGTGTGATCGTTGCCTACAGTAAATTCATACATTTTTAAATGAATTGATTATTATTAAAGGCACTATTAATAAATTATTTAAATGAAGGTAGAAATATATACTAAACATCACAAGAAATAAAATTCTATGAAATGTGACGTCATTATTTTTGTTGTTGATGCTTAACCCTTTGGTTTGCATGCCATGGCCTGCTGCATTCAAATTTTCTGCCTACTTGCGCCACTTTTTCGTTGCACTGAGTTTCCTATGTCCTCATAATCTTGCTTCAGAATTTCAGCGATCAAAACGGAAGATGAAAAAAAATGGGGTTTCATGGGCACTGTTGTTGTTTTGCAGCTGATTTGTTGTTGTTTCCTATGGTAAATGACCAACCTTATCCACCTTTGTTTCAGAATTAAAACGGTAATAAAAGCTCGGAGTCAGTTTTCAGCTCTGTATCTGTTTATTACTCTATGATCTATTATAAGGGACTCGTATTTCACGCCTTTAAACGTCGCGAAACATTTGTCCCTTTTTATTAAAACTTTGTTTTCCGGGAGTATATAAAAATCCCCACATTTTACCAAAAAAAAGTATTTTACTACTTCCAGTTCGTCGCTCAAAAACTTCGAAATTAATGTAACCGCTCAGCACAGGCGATTACGGTTAACTGAAAAAATGATATTTTCGTAGAAATCAATCAATAATTCCCAAAATAATCGTAAAAACTAATTGGCTCTTTTTATTCAATTTATACAATAACATTTATCATTATGGCTCTTTTTATTCAATTAATACAATAACATTTATCATTGTAAATTCGTACAAATTGTGAGGGTGCCTGTTGTTTAAATAGAAATTTTAAAATTATGAATGCTCGCTATACGCATATTTCCGCCATGACTGGAATTCTTTAGTACGTCTCAGGTTTCAGCTCGTTGCATTCGGACGTGCGCGCTTGACAAGTTATTTTCGCAAGTGATCAACACAATCTCTTTACCTCTTTATCTCTTTGTGCTCTTCTTGCACTATTTTTAGCCACTGCTTGCGGTGGCGGCAGCTTATCGCGGTACTTTACCTAAGATAAGCCAGACTTAAACGGTGCTTAGTTTGACCCTCGCCCTGCGCGCTGCGCAAGCGAGAGGTTGGTTCCGCTAATTCTTATCTTTTGATCTGGAAAAGTTGACGACAATTGCATTATTTGACTCTAAATAATAACAATTGAAGGTATGGACATTAACTCATGGAATCAGTCGCTACCTAGTAATAGGCAAGCTGTACTGGAGGAGATGAGAAAAGCAGCTGGGGTAAGCCCTGAAACTCTACGCTCTCAAATCCGCGATAGCGTAGCATCCATTTCTGCGGAAAGCAACAGCTTATTGCCAAGTCGGGTGATAACTGGGCCGACAGTAACAACAAGCACTGATACCAGCGTTACCTGCACTATATCTATGTCGCAAGCAAGTCTGACATCTATATCTACGTATACTGTAGCGACAACTGTGGGGCCTAACATTTCCTCGACTACGTCACTTGGCAACACATTGGGTGAAATCTTGTCAGCAGCAACTCGTAAGACGAAGTGCTCGTTTCAAGACCGTGGCCTGCCTGCTAATAAAAAACATAAAGGAGTTATAAACACTTATAAACCTATACAGAAAGCTAAGTCGAAGCCCGCTGAGCTGCACAAGGAAGTAGCCAAAGACACGGCATCCACCTCGACTGCAGCAGCACTGAGTAAAAACCGTTTTGCAGCTCTGGACGAAGAAGCGGACAACATGATGGAGCAAGGATTGTCAGAAAGCGCTTCTGACGACGAAGATGAAGCTCGTGCTGTTGGCAACGGGAACAAACAATCCTCAAAAACGATCTCAAAGCCTCCAGCAATATGTGTACCACAAGTCAACAATCCCTCAGGCATGGAACAAGCACTAGACTTGTGCGTGGGTGCCAACAACTATAGCATTCGCACCTCTAAGTTCGGTGTATCACGGATATACACCGCAAACTCTGACGCTTTCCGAGCAGCTGTAAGACATTTGACAAAACTTAACTGTCAATTCTGGCACCATCAACTTAGGGAGGAAAAGCCTTACAGGGTTGTCGTCAAGGGCGTTAATGCCAACGTCCCCAAACCACAAATTGCGCAAGCTTTTGCTGACCAGGGTTTCGAAACCCTCAATATATATTGCCCAAGAAAGGCAGATTGGCGTAACGTTCAGGTCAACGAGACAGACGATGAAGCGACGATCAATTACAAGACTAGGCAAAATCAATTTTTTGTCAATCTAAAACAAGGACCCAATGTGTCTAAGGCTTTGAAAATTACACAGCTCGGCAGATACAGAGCCTCAGTGGAGCGTGCTCCCCGCAGAAAAGAAATTCTACAATGCCTGAGATGCCACATCTTCGGTCATTCCAAAAATTATTGTCTTCAGGACCCAATCTGTGGCAAATGCGCTGGTTCTCATATGACTGGTTCTCTGCTTTGCACGAGTGAAAATTTCCTGTGCGTCAACTGCGGTGGTGATCACGCGTCGACCGACAAAGACTGCCCCGTCAGGATTAATAAAAGCAAAAAAATGAAACCGATCCCAAGGCTCCATGATACTGGCAACACTGCCAGGCCTAAACCTAACCAAGGCCCTTCACGTGGATTCATCCCGGCTGAGACTGTCAGATGCAGTATGTCTTACGCCGACGTTACTCGGCCCAAAAGGGCGCAATCTGGTCCAAATGCTGACAAGCATCTTCAGCGAGAATCAAACTCACTGCCTGACAAGAAATTGGACGCGCTGGAGAGCTCGATACGGGATCTCAACTCCAGAATGGACCAATTATTCAAGTTGGTTCAAGAGACTATGGAGGCTAACAAGGCCTTCCGAGAATTGGTCCAGGTTCTCATTTCAAGTATCCAAAAATGATGCAACCGATCATTAAAATCGGATTGTGGAACGCACGGGGACTAGTTAGGGGCTCTGGAGAGCTCCGGCTGTTTCTTAGTGCAAATAATATAGATGTAATGTTTGTCACAGAGACACACATGAAAGAGGGACAGCGTGTCTTCCTGCCAGGCTACTCCACCTACCATGCCTTCCACCCCAGCGGTAACAGCAGAGGTGGCGCCACAGTCATTGTGCGCTCCAGCATGTGCCACATTCCACAGCCCCCCATCTCAACAAACAACATACAGCTAGCAAGAGTGAATCTGCAGACATCGGAAGGGCCCGTCGCACTAGCATCTTTGTATCTTCCTCCCAAAGAGCCTTGTACTAAAGCGGAATTTGAATCCCTGTTTGCCATGCTAGGTAACAAATTCATTGCAGGTGGTGACTACAACGCCAAGCACTCATGGTGGGGCAACTCAAGAAATTGCTCCAGAGGCAAAATATTGCAGGATGTAGTGGCGAATGATCGGTACCAAATTCTTGCAACGGGTGAGCCTACATTCTACTCATCCAACTCCCTAGTGTCAACATCAGCGCCTAGATTTTTTTGTCATTAATGGATACGCAATGAGCAGGCTTAACGTGAAAACGCTTCATGAGCTCTCTTCGGACCACACACCACTTATAGCTGATTTACACGCCACTCCGATAAGCAAGTCACAGCGGTCTTGTTTACTAGAACGCAGTGCTGATACAGAAATTTTCAGGGCCCATCTGGAGCAGCTGACTGATCTAAATATGGAAATTCAAGACGCAGATGATATTGATAACGCAATCGATATTTTTATGAGCAAGCTGAAAGATGCTGCAACAAGAGCTGCTCCTAGGAATCAACAACATCTCCATGGAGATAGATCGCCTCAGCTTCCTTCTATAATCGTTGAGCTCCTGCGTCTCAAGCGTAAAGTAAGAAAGGAGTATGCAAGAACAGGAGATGCCCGAATCCAACAGATTCACAACAGGCTGGCTAATCGTCTTCACAAAGTTCTGGCTCGCAGGAAAAGAATTCAAATTGACAACATGTTGGAAAACTTGGGTACCGATGTCTCTACTAATTACTCTCTGTGGAAAATTACTAAGAGATATAAGACATTGGCAACACCGAAATCGGCTATTAGGGACCCTTCAGGGAGCTGGTGCCGCACTAGTCTTGACAAAACGGAAGTATTTGCAAACAATCTTGAGCAACGATTCAGGCCGCACGACTTTGCACCTGAGAGTCACTGCAGGATAGTTGCGGAGGCATTGGCAACACCGTTTCAAATGGCTTTGCCTTCAGATACTGTGACACTGGACGAAGTGAAGCAGCTGGTGTCAAAGCTAAAACCCAATAAGGCACCTGGCGAGGACTTACTCGATAACAGAACCATAAGACTCCTACCAGATCAAGCAGTGTTGTTTTTGGTGCTTATTTTCAACAGCGTCCTACGTGTGGGATACTTTCCGAGAGCCTGGAAGTCGGCAAACATTATTATGATCCTCAAGCCTGGAAAGCAACCAACTGATGTGGACTCTTATAGGCCGATCAGCCTTCTTCCTTCACTGAGCAAAATAATGGAGAGGTTGATTCTAAACAGAATGCTGGATTTCGAGACTGTTACCCTTGCGATCCCTAAATTTCAATTTGGATTTCGCAAGCAGCATGGCACTCCAGAACAGCTGCATAGAGTTGTCAACTTTGCGTTAGAGGCCATAGAGAAGAAAGAGTATGCGGTCGCTGTATTCCTGGACATACAGCAAGCTTTCGACAGGGTGTGGCACCCTGGACTTCTTTACAAAGCCAAGAGACTCTTAACCCCCCAGCTGTTCCAGGTTATAAAGAGTTTCTTAGAAGGGCGCACATTCCGAGTGGCTGACGATGGGTGCAAGTCCTCCAGTAAATCAATCGAGGCTGGCGTTCCCCAGGGCAGTGTTCTAGGCCCCACATTGTACTCGATATATTCAGCGGATATACCAAACCATATGGCAATTACCTCAGTCGATAAAAGCGATACGCTAATAGCGACCGACGGCACTGCGGTGCTCACAAAAAGCAGTTGCATACCATTAGCCAAAAGTGCACTGCAGGAGTTTCTGGACGCATAAACGCAGGTAAATGTGCAAACGTGACTTTCACAAATGTGCACAAATGAGTGCAGAACTGCCCAGCCGTATCACTTAATGGAAGAGTACTGGATCATTCATTTGCGTACAGGTACTTAGGTGTCATCCTAGACAGAAGCCTTACCTTCGAAAGACATGTCACGTCACTGCAGCGCTCATATAGAGCCAAATTAAAGAAGATGTCCTGGTTACTCTCCGCCAAAAACAAATTGTCGCTGGAGAACAAGGTCAAAATATACAAGTGCATTTTAGCTCCCAGCCTATTCTATGCCATACAGGTGTACGGTATATGTGCAAAGTCGCACCTGAATAAGATCCGTGTGCTACAAGCTAAGACTTTGAGGATGATCTCTGGGTCTCCATGGTACATAAGGACACGTAACATTGAGCGCGACCTTAAGGTGCCCAAAATAGGTGACAGAATCCAAGTGATTGCCCAAAAATACACGGAGAGGCTAGGAGCTCATCCAAACTGTTTAGCTAGACGCCTAAATACTGCCTGTCACCGTAGAAGAGTAAGGAGGAGACTCAAACGCCATCACCCTCAAGACCTCCTGAACCGGGTCTTGACATAAATATCTCAAACTAAAATTTAGACGATCTCCCCAGTGTCACCCCTTAAGCCTCCACCTTATAAGTTATCTGTAATTCATTGTTATGTTCTATCATAAATTATTTTGTTATTTTTAGTTTAATTTTCTGATTAGTTTAAGTTGCCTTGCAAGGTAGCAGCACACTTATCTTGTTAATAAATTTCATTATTATTTTCCAAAAAAAAATGACTGGAATTAGAACATATGATATGATGAGGCTGTGCTTTGGGAAGCTTATATGCAGGTGTGCATTGAAAAGCTTTTACGCATGTGTCATTAAGCCACTCTCACGCACTGCATTTGTGGGCTGCCGAGTCTTTTCTACATCTACTGTGATCAAGTGCAAAAGTGCCCAGTTAAGTTGTTCTAAATCTCGGTGATACATAAACTAATCCGAGTTTATTGATGCGAAGTAAACGTATCCTCTCCAAAATATATTTGCGAAAAATTCGTCTGCCGCGCAGAAGGGCGCTTTAATATATATTTTCGTCCCCAAAGTGGAAAAATATACTTTTAACGGACATAGTCCAAACTCTGTCTTAAGGTGCATTTTTTTTTGCAGTGTTCTCTCGACGTGTACCCTTAAGATCGTTGCAATTTTGGCATCACTACTTTCCTTGTCATATTTTCGGTGTGAAAGTGGTGATTGCTGCCGGTCGGAGTTTAGTACGTGGCCAACCCTATCTGGCCTAAGGCCAGTTATGAGGCACTAAGTTTCATAACATCCTCAAAGAGGACTGGGCCTCGACAAAACCTAGAGAAAAAAGAATAAGGAAAACAAAAAATCGTCCCCATGCAATTTGGCAGTGCCTAAGTCAGGAAGCCCCCTCCAGGTTTCGTAAGGGCAAATTCAGTTGCGAGGCATAACAACTTGGTCAATCTAATGGCACGGTCACTCCATGTCTTTCTACCGAACACGATGCGGAATGATTTTTAGTATCGCCACGTAAATAAAATGATTAAAATTATAATTGTTATATACTAGTTTATACTTATTCTTAATTTCGGTCTACTTAAGTTTATGCGCCGCTAACAACATTTAACCAGATAACTTAATGCACATTTAGCAAATTATCATCAACGTCAACAGGCCTGTTGACATCGATGGACTCGACGACTTGTAAGTACGGCACAGCCGGCGTAAGCATGCATGCATAAATGCATATGTTAGGTTAAATGTGTTAGCGCAGCCACATTGTAAGCTCAGCTGATAAGCATACATACAACCTTTTTGCGCCAGCTTTTACTCAGCTATTATGTTGCGTTGAGCTTTCAATATAATCTACATAGATAATAAGCTCAACGATCATCCAACAAACAGATTTTTTGTTTTTATTTTCTTTATGACATGAGAGCCTTCTGCTTTATAACGATCATTAGCGAACACAAAGAATTTATCAGTTCAACATATTTTTTCTTTTGCCTTGTTTTGCTCATCCTATTTGTAAACTTTTGCTAGACTTAAGTAAACTTTGTAATCACCTGAAGTCTAACGTGGATTCACCATTTATATGATATTCTTTTCTTGAGCATATTAATCTAAGCAAATGTTATACGAACGCGATACCTTTTTGAATTATATTATAGATATCTAAAATGAATCAGTACGCGGCATTGCCGCGATATATTTTAGACTCTCAGATTCAAATTCTGTCATACAGTCGACGGCATAAAGATTTTGACAAAGAAATTACCATATCGTTTATAACTTTTTAAATGAGCTTTGAAAAAGGTTAAAATAAGTATGGTATAAAAAGTATTTTGACATATTATGAAAGATTGAAAAATGTAACAAAAGAAAATGATTTAAGATAACTTAACTTATTATTAATAAAAATATAGCCTCCCTTGGCATTTATAACTTTTTGCAGCCGCCCGGGAACAGAATCAACCAATTTTTGGATAAAGATCAATGGAATATCCTTCCGGAGTGTTTCCACTTCGGATATTGTTTCTTCACGCGTCCTCGTTAGATTTGCACATCGTTTTTGTTTTATATAAGCCCATATATTTTCAAGTCGGGGCTTTGTGGTGGCCAATCCAGCGTGTTAACCCCAACTTCATTTAAGAAGTCTGTTATTCATTTTGCCTAATGGCACGATCAAATTGTCCCCAGAGGGGAAAGCGTAATTATTCAAAATACGTAAATATTTATTTCTATCCATTGTTCCATCGATAGAAACCAAGTTTCCTATCCCATTATAGGCCACACATCCCCAAAACAATGCCGATCCACCCCCATGGCTTACTCTTTCACAAACGGGTATTCTTTTTTAAGTGTTGCTCTTGGCATTCTTACATAAACTTTTTTTTGGAGCAGTGGTAATTAAATGTACTTTCGTCACTCCACAAAATATTATGCCAAAAGGATGGGAACTTGTCAATATATTTTTTGGCAAATTCAAGACGTTTGATCTTATTTCTCATTTTAATTTGAGGAATAACTGTGGCTATGTAAGTACCGTAATCAGCTTCTTTTAAGCGTCTTCGAATTGTCTTTTCACTGATATTAATGCTTGTGTAGTTAGAAAGCTCCATGGCAACATTTTCTAAAGGATTATTTTTAAATTGCCGTCGAATAAAACGATCATTCTGTTCTCTGGTCTTACGCGGTCTGCCACAACGTGTCATGTTTTTTGTGGTGTGGTGTTTTTATACCTTGAATCCATTGAAAATGGGTAAAAAGGGTATTATGTATTTGTGCAAATGTATGTAACAGGCAGAAGGAAGCATCTCCGACCCCATAAAGTATATATTCTTGATCAGCAACAACAGCCGTGTCGATATAGCCATGTCCGTCTTTCTGTCCGTCCGTCTTAGAGACTTAGTCCATGCGCAAATCGAGTTTGTTTCCGATAATCGATAACTTGCCCCGTTTCCAAGTAATCGATAAAAATCGATATCGAAAACCTGTTATTTGAGCAATTTCGGCAAATAATATGAGCTAGAGTCACCAAACTTGACATGTAGCTTCTAGAATAGTATATATATATCAAGTATCTTTCATTTTATTTATTTTTTATTTATTTTTTTATTTATTTATATGTGGTCGAAAAAACGAGTGTCTCCCAATTATTCAACACATTATAAATACAATTAGAAAAATTAAATGCTAAAAGCCTAGATAGAGAACACAAATTTCAAATAGCATCACCGACCGATGGAGGTGTTTTATTTGCCAGTCCGGCCAGCTGTGCCCCTTTTCACAGCTAATTTTGTCAGTGACGCTATTAGAGCCTACATCTAAAAAGAAGGGTGTAAGTAGGAAAAAGTGTTCTGACTTAAAATTAAAAATAATGTTAATTTGCTATATTATTTAAGAATATACCATAAATAGGAGAAAAGAAAGGAGGAAGATTGTTAATAAAGTATAGAACTGTATGCTAGATATACAGAGTGTTAAGTAGATAGAATAAAGAGATAGTATTGGGAAAGTAATGGGAAATCACCGACCCGGTGGGGAAAAATTTACAGCCAGTCCGGCTAGCCATGCCCCTGCTCATAGCTGGGAATGGTCAGTGACTTCCCGAAGGTATCCTGAAAGCAACGATTTTTTAGGGGTAGAGAAAGTTCGGTAGAGAAAACCTGATGCAAACTATTGTAATTTTTACATAGCACGCGAAAAGAATTGTGCATAGCGTAGTCTGTTGTGCACGTCGATAGGAATAAGGGGCGGTAATTTCTGGTTGGTCTAGCCGGAACAGAGAATTGAAGACGCCCTAACAGAAAAGGAGAATCTATATCACCAACAACCAACTTATGCAGAAAGACAACACCGAGAATTGTCCTACGGTTGGTTAACGACGGAAGATTAAGAAGAAGCAGCCGGCTGGAATAGGAAGGCAACCGAAGATTAGGATCCCAATTTAGACCTCGTAAGGCAAAAAGCAGAAATTGCTTCTGAACATATTCAATACGATCCTGGCTATTGTTATACGGCAAGAGCAGTATTCAAGGATAGGGCGAACAAGAGAGATGTACAGAAGTTTCGTTATAAAAGGATCGTTAAACTCTTTAGACCATCGTTTAATAAATTCAAGTACACCTTTTGCCTGTTTAACGATGGTATCTATGTGAAGATTGAAGCAGAGTTTAGAATCAAAAAGAACGCCTAGATCCTTAACTGTTAGTATACGTTGCAATGGGGTATTGTCGATTGTATAACTGACAAGATAAGGTGTAGTACGATGTCATAATGTCATAAACATACACTTTGAACAATTCAGATGCAATTGATTGGCCGAGCACCAAAGTTGCATAGCGATCAAATCGTCTTGAAGACGAGAATGATGTAGGGGATTGGTGTATGATAGAATAAGTTTCACGTCGTCCGCATACATGAGTACACGGGCATGGGATATAACAGAGGGAAGATCATTTATAAAAAGAGTAAAGAGTAAAGGTCCAAGATGACTACCTTGAGGAACACCAGAAGTAACGTGAACCTGTTTAGAGGTAGTCAGCCTCAGCATTACTCTTTGGGTCCTACCTTTTAAATAAGAACTAATCCAAAGCAAAAGAGACGGAGGAAAACCTATTCGGTCAAGTTTAAAAAGTAAAATGTCATGGTGCACGGAGTCAAACGCCTTACTGAAGTCAGTGTAAATGACATCAGTTTGCATTTTCGAAAGGAAAGCATCATTTACCAAGGAAGTAAACTCAAGCAGATTGGTCGTAGTAGACCGATTCTTTACGAATCCATGTTGAACAGGGGAAACAACTGATTTGCAGAAATGCTGCAAATTCGAAGTGATTATTTTTTCAAATAATTTAGGAATAGCGGACAGTTTTGCAATGCCCCTGTAATTTAGTATATCAGACTTTCCACCTTTCTTGTGGAGAGGAATGATATAAGATTCTTTCCAAAGAGATGGAAAGACAGAAGATTCAAGGGATAGATTAAAAAGCTTAAGCAATGGATAAACAAGGGAAGAACTAAACTCCTTGAGTAGACAACTAGGGAGGGATATTGTCAGGCCCAGGAGAGAAAGAAGATTTTAAAGAATTTAAAGCTAAAAGGAGAGAGGAATGGGAAATAATAGGGGGAGGTATAGAACTAAAGGAAGTAATACTATAAGGGTAAGAATTACTATTAGGACAGACTGAAGAGTAAGTTGATTGAAAAAAATTAGCAAATAGGTTAGCAGAATCAGAGTCATTGCTAGCTTTATCCATCCCGAGAGAAAAAGAAGATGGCAAACTTGAAGATTTACGCTTCGAGTTTACAAAATTGTAAAACTGTCTTGGATTTAGGGCAAATTGCCTTTTGCAACGAGTTAGATAATTCTCATAGCATTGAGAATTCAGAAGAAAGAAGTTCGACTTGGCTATGGAATATTTAGCCAAGTCAGTACACGAACCAGACTTTTTAAACATTTTAAAATATTTAGATTTTATATTTTTTAGATTCGTTAATCTGGGACTAAACCAAGGTGGGTTTGAAGAGGTAGTCGAAGGAATTGACTTGGGAATACACATATCTAAGAGGGAGTTTAGGGTGTTATAAAAAAAGTTAATAGCAGTATTCATGTCAACCGAGTCATATAAGTAAGACCAATCGGTTGCATAAATAAGCTGATTCAGCAATAAATAATTTCCTTTGCGAAAGCAACGGCGGGGCTTATTGGCTGATGAGCACGAAATGAGAGAATTACAACCATTGCAACCTCTAAAGTAGGATGATATACATCCTCAGGAAGAGATAAAGGAGGGGACCTAGACACATTAGAAATAAGGTAGTCGTTAGCAAATACAAGATCAAGTGTTCTATTCAAATGATTAGAAATTGAATTGATTTGAAACAACGAAGGGTCAAGCATGCGATCTATAAAGTCATGTTGTGCTGAGGGCACCTGATAATTTTCGGCAGTGAATAATGACCAGAGATGTTCGGCAAATTAAAATCACCCAACACAATAAATAGGTCATTATCACGCACGTGTGAAGAAACTTCTTTAATACAAGAAATATGTTTCATATAAACTTGAATATCAGAAGAAGGAGGAACATAAGAGCATGAAATATAAATATTCCGTGTAGGAAAAGACACCTTGACTGAGACAATCTCAGCGTCAGTAGGCGTACTAAAACAGAAAAGTTCTGACTGGAGAGTGGCTTTAACGGCAATTAATACCCCACCACCTCGACCGATCATTTCTATGCAAAATAAAATGATTCGAAAAAACCTCAAAATCAGATATGGTTGAGTTTAACCATGTTTCTGAAAATGCGATTATATCCGAATCGAAGGAAGTGCTGGCCATGAAAAGATTTTTAAGTTTTGAAATAAGACCTCTGAAATTCTGATAATGAATAAAGACTTGGTCAGAAGAAGAAGTTAGTTTTTTGGGGCAGAAATGGTTCCCTGTATTGAAGGGACTGGAATGGTGACAGGCTGGTTACGCTTTTTTGGCTTGAACTCGTGGACAATCATATGTGGAGGCCAAAATTTGGGATCACAAATGATTGGGAACATATCATGTGAAACATTTATTTTGAATGATGATATTTCACGAGGAGTGGAGAAATTAAATTTGGTAATTGACACACTAGCAGAAGATCTGCTAGCAATATTAGCTGCCAATGACTCAGAGGTGGTGTCAGATGAAAGTCGAGACACAAAAACTTGCCTACGAGGGGCAACAACAGTTAACGTAGGAGCTGAAGGGACTGGAGGAAGAACAGAATTTGGTGGAACTGGAGCCGAAGGGACTGGAGGGAGAACAGGATTTGGTGGAGCCAAGGAGGCACCATGATTGTTTTTAACAATCTGGGCAAGATTGCGCGCAGGTCTACCTTTGCGGCCAGGAGCTGAGGAGGCTGAGGCAGTTTGGCTAACTGGGACAGGTTCAGGTACGGGGTCTAATGGGACTATTAACAGGGGATAAAACTGGGGTAATATTTGGGCAGTCGCTCGGAGAAGGCGATAATGACAACATTAGAGATAAATCCAAGTTGCCAGGCAGGGACAAAAGAGACATAGGTGTCCTAACAGACGGAGAGGGCAACTGCAAAAATTGAGGCTCCAACCGGCGATTGGTTGGAGGCTCGAATTTATATTTGCTAAGCAACTCACAACTCGAATCAAAACTACTCGAGAGCTGCTTAGCCACGTTATTTAGTTTTAAGAATTGATTTCTGACAGAATTATACATTCTGGAGAAATCAATTTGCTTGTCGATGCATTCTGGGCACGACCAACGCAAGCCGCCGCAGCCCTTCTTGGCAATTGCAGCGATCTTGTCGCAATCAAGCCCAGTGAGACCTGCACATTTAGCATGCATTATATTCTCACACAGCCAGCAATTAACAAATTGCGGCAATGCAGAATCATCAGCCTGCTTGAACGTGCAAGGTTTCTTACAGCACGACATAATTACTACCAGCGATAAAAGATAAGCAGAAGTTGCGAGAGCGCAGAGCAAAACGAAACACGGAGCACAAGAATAGAGCAAGTAAACGCTCAAAAATAACTATTCGTACACAAACAAATTGTTTGGAGCGAAAAGCAACAGCAAAAATTTGCGAGAGCGCGATGCACAAGAAGAAATTTGCAGCAGCGAACACACGCACAAACAAGTGTATGCACAGGGGAGCACCAAAGCAAAAGAATCAAAATAGGCAATAACAACAATACGGAACTGACGCCGTGTTTAATAAATGCAATAGTTAACAGACTTACGCTGCACAACAGATAACACTTTGCACAAGTTATAAAAGCTATTTAAATAAAGCACAAAAAATGCAAAATTTGGAAATAAAAAGCAGGATTTAAGCGCAAAAATATATAAAAATCTTGGAGCACAAGTAAAACACGTCAATCACTCTCAACTGAGAACTCTCTCTTTTTTATACCTATCGCCACCTCTCCGCTACCACCGAAAAGCTATAAATCAAGTTTATTATCCAAATTGTATTGCCCATCAATCTAAGCCACAATTTATATGCAATTGAATTTTTGAGAATACAAATATTCTTCATCCTATTCTTCAATAAAATGTGCTGTCGAAAGTTTCATTAAGATCGGTCAAAAAACACAAAAGTTATATGCGCACGTGTTAGCAGCATAGCTGCTGCGCAAATTCCAAGCATTTCTGTATACATGTACACACACACACATTCATGCGTGTTTGCTTTGAATTCTATCAACTGCATTGCAATTGCGATTGTATTGTTTTCTGTGCTGCTATTTTAATTGGTTTTTTTTCTCGTTAAAGCTCAATTATTGGTGTGGCCCTTGAGTAGAGGCAGCGGTAAGTGGTGCGGTTAGTTGCGATTTCGAACCCTGCCAAGGGAACAATTTTTTTTTTTATTTTCATTTTTCTTTATTACTACTAAATCAAACGAAGAAGAGGGTTCAGGGTATCCCCTAGTCGGGAGCTCCCGACTAGATCCTGTTACTTGTTGTGAATGTCTTTATTGTGACCGATAAAGCTCGCCAAATAATCAATTTGAATGTCCTTTACGCTAGACAAAGAGGTATGTGTGGCCAATTGTTTTCGCAGGTTTGTGACTCTGAGGGATTCAGGGCAACGTGCACCTCATTCATTTGCAAATCTCCCTAGGATTGGACACGCACGAATATATTATTTTCTTAGTGGCTGCGGGTTTGGCCCACTAAAGATATTGTATGTAGCTGGTTTATTTATTGTGCGTTTATTCCAGTATATTGTCTATGCAATACCGATCCCATGGTGTAGAAAGAACTTGAACTGTACGGTTTTTTTTTTGCCACGAATGATCACCCTGGTGTAATTTTGGGAAATATTTTTCATTTTGGCAGACATGTCTTTGAACAGCTTAGAATTACTTCTATCGTCGATGTCCCCAATTGAATGAGCAGTTCTGTAACTCTCAAGAGTAAGTCTTTCAAGTTCGTTAACTCTGCGCCGATTGAAATTAAGCAAACTGATCAGAGTGCTCTGCTTAAACGGGGTTAATGATGATGTGTGGAATTTGTCGTTTAGCTCATTCAAAGCTTTAGCGAATAAATTAGGAACAAAATCATAAAGTAATTTTATGTCCTCTGCAGTAGGTATTAAGACTTTTACAGGTCTATGTTTTTTGGTTTGATCCTCAACTGCGCTTTTATTTATATTTATATTTATTTCTGTTTCCCATAGGGATAAGAAATCATTTACTAAATTTTTTCTGTTATCGTCGCCATCATTAATGCTCTGTGCTCCTAATATTCTCGCACATTTTTTAACCAAGCATGTTAGCGCTGTGGCTGCAGTGGGTTTCATAAAACTCATATTTTCATAATCAACCCACTAACCAAATAACATATAGACTGGACAAACCGTACATTTGGTGGTGACAAGCGTTTTAAGTGCGGCTGGTCCAAAGTCACCTTTGTTTTTGTTCGGGTTCGAGACATGCCCGCATGCTCTCACAGCAAGAGAGTAAGAATACAATTGACCTGTGTCGAAGAACGGCATCGCTGTCTTTTTAGTCGCTCACTCTATAAGAAACTGCTTGGGCTTACTCTCATCCATATGATTTGTGCGATAAAACGGCATCGCTGTTTTTTATCTCGCTCCCACTACAGGAAACAGCTTTGGCTTACTCTCAGTGCTCTTTCAATTTGTCTATGTACCGTAAAAATGTTTGTGTGTGTACATATGTGTCCGCACAAGCAAAAATGGCCAAAAATTCAATTTTTGTCAAAAGTCGGTGTCATTTCTCTCTTTTGAGGGGACGAGTAATATAAAATAATGAAAGGGTTGCCAAGTCGATGCGAAATTCTTCCATTTTAGCTCGTTCTTGTTGGAAAGGGTACTTAAGCGTTGGCATGTGTGCATTTTAAAGTTTTTGGACATGCTATTCACGCATAGTTGAATATTTTGTATATGAATAGAAGCATTTATGCGCATGTGTGCCTGTTGGTCCCTGCCTGCCTGTCCGATGCAAATTTGACAATATTTAGGGATTTCTGAATTTCGAGGTCTACACACACACACACACAGACACAAATGTGTGTGAATGGGCTGATCATGGGCTCAAAATTTTAAAATATCATTATTGGCACGCGTCTGACGCGCGCCCTTCTTTTTATGATTTTGGGTTTGAATTGATGAATGAATGTTAACCCCTTATTACCTGCAGATGAAAAGCATACATGAAAAAGCTTAAATATTTTAAGACAAGAAAATTATTAATACTATAAATATAAATTCGCTCCTTTTTTGTATTTGGTATATTTGAACATTTTAAAGATTTTAATTTCTGATATTTTAAAATTTTGCGCCCATGATCAGCCCAGCAAAAATTAAAATCTTTTAAAATTCTAATAAATTCTGCAAGGGTATAAAAATCATTTTTCAGAAATGTAAGGTGGCATAAGTATTTTGACATATTATGAAAGATTGAAAAATGTAACAAAAGAAAATGATTTAAGATAACTTAACTTATTATTAATAAAAAAAATAGCCTCTCTTGGCATTTATAACTTTTTGCAGCCGCCCGGGAACAAAATCAACCAATTTTTGGATAAAGATCAATGGAATATCCTTCCGGAGTGTTTCTACTTCGGATATTGTTTCTTCACGCGTCCTCGTTAGATTTTCACATTTGTTTTTGTTTTATATAAGCCCATATATTTTCAATAATATTCAAGTCGGGGCTTTGTGGTAGCCAATCCAGCGTGTTAACCCCAACTTCATTTAAGAAGTCTGTTATTCATTTTGCCTAATGGCACGGCGCGATATCCTGCTGGTATATAAAGTCTGCTCCGATCAAATTGTCCCCAGAGGGGAAAGCGTAATTATTCAAAATACGTAAATATTTATTTCTATCCATGTAGTTTCGTCACTCCACAAAATATTATGCCAAAAGGATGGGAACTTGTCAATATATTTTTTGGCAAATTCAAGACGTTTGATCTTATTTCTCATTGTAATTTGAGGAATAACTCTGGCTATGTAAGTACCGTAATCAGCTTCTTTTAAGCGTCTTCGAATTGTCTTTTCACTGATATTAATGCTTGTGTAGTTAGAAAGCTCCATGGCAACAGTTTCTAAAGGATTATTTTTAAATTGCCTTCGAATAAAACGATCATTCTGTTCTCTGGTCTTACGCGGTCTGCCACAACGTGTCAGGTTTTTTGTGGTGTGGTGTTTTTATACCCTGAATCCATTGAAAATGGGTAAAAAGGGTATTATGTATTTGTGCAAATGTATGTAACAGGCAGAAGAAAGCATCTTCGACCCCATAAAGTATATATTCTTGATCAGCAACAACAGCCGTGTCGATATAGCCATGTTCGTCTGTCTGTCCGTCCGTCTTAGAGACTTTTAGCTGTAGGTCCTCCTAGTCCATGCGCAAATCGAGTTTGTTTCCAATAATCGATAACTTGTTCCTTTTTTAAGTAAATGATAAAAATCGATATAGAAAACCTGTTATTTGAGCAATTTCGGCAAATAATATGAGCTAGAGCCACCAAACTTGACATGTAGCTTCTCGAATAGTATATATATATCAAGTATCTTTCATTTTATTTATTTATTTATTTATTTTTTTATTTATTTATATGTGGTCGAAAAAACGAGTGTCTCCCAATTATTCAACACATTATAAATACAATTAGAAAAATTAAATGCTAAAAGCCTAGATAGAGAACACAAATTTCAAATAGCATCACCGACCGATGGAGGTGTTTTATTTGCCAGTCCGGCCAGCTGTGCCCCTTTTCACAGCTAATTTTGTCAGTGACGCTATTAGAGCCTACATCTAAAAAGAAGGGTGTAAGTAGGAAAAAGTGTTCTGACTTAAAATTAAAAATAATGTTAATTTGCTATATTATTTAAGAATATACCATAAATAGGAGAAAAGAAAGGAGGAAGATTGTTAATAAAGTATAGAACTGTATGCTAGATATACAGAGTGTTAAGTAGATAGAATAAAGAGATAGTATTGGGAAAGTAATGGGAAATCACCGACCCGGTGGGGAAAAATTTACAGCCAGTCCGGCTAGCCATGCCCCTGCTCATAGCTGGGAATGGTCAGTGACTTCCCGAAGGTATCCTGAAAGCAACGATTTTATTAGGGGTAGAGAAAGTTCGGTAGAGAAAACCTGATGCAAACTATTGTAATTTTTACATAGCACGCGAAAAGAATTGTGCATAGCGTAGTCTGTTGTGCACGTCGATAGGAATAAGGGGCGGTAATTTCTGGTTGGTCTAGCCGGAACAGAGAATTGAAGACGCCCTAACAGAAAAGGAGAATCTATATCACCAACAACAAACTTATGCAGAAAGACAACACCGAGAATTGTCCTACGGTTGGTTAACGACAGAAGATTAAGAAGAAGCAGCCTGCTGGAATAGGATGGCAACCGAAGATTAGGGTCCCAATTTAAACCTCGTAAGGCAAAAAGCAGAAATTGCTTCTGAACAGATTCAATACGATCCTGGCTATTGTTATACTGCAAGAGCAGTATTCAAGGATAGGGCGAACAAGAGAGATGTACAGAAGTTTCGTTATAAAAGGATCGTTAAACTCTTTAGACCATCGTTTAATGAATCCAAGTACACCTTTTGCCTCATTAACGATGGTATCTATGTGAAGATTGAAACAGAGTTTAGAATCAAAAAGAACGCCTAGATCCTTAACTGTTAGTATACATTGCAATGGGGTATTGTCGATTGTATAACTGACAAGATAAGGTGTAGTACGATTAAATGTCATAAACATACACTTTGAACAATTCAGATGCAATTGATTGGCCGAGCACCAAAGTTGCATAGCGTTCAAATCGTCTTGAAGACGAGAATGATGTAGGGGATTGGTGTATGATAGAATAAGTTTCACGTCGTCCGCATACATGAGTACACGGGCATGGGATATAACAGAGGGAAGATCATTTATAAAAAGAGTAAAGAGTAAAGGTCCAAGATGACTACCTTGAGGAACACCAGAAGTAACGTGAACCTGTTTAGAGGTAGTCAGCCTCAGCATTACTCTTTGGGTCCTACCTTTTAAATTAGAACTAATCCAAAGCAAAAGAGACGGAGGAAAACCTATTCGGTCAAGTTTAAAAAGTAAAATGTCATGGTGCACGGAGTCAAACGCCTTACTGAAGTCAGTGTAAATGACATCAGTTTGCATTTTCGAAAGGAAAGCATCATTTACCAAGGAAGTAAACTCAAGCAGATTGGTCGTAGTAGACCGATTCTTTACGAATCCATGTTGAACAGGGGAAACAACTGATTTGCAGAAATGCTGCAAATTCGAAGTGATTATTTTTTCAAATAATTTAGGAATAGCGGACAGTTTTGCAATGCCCCTGTAATTTAGTATATCAGACTTTCCACGTTTCTTGTGGAGAGGAATGATATAAGATTCTTTCCAAAGAGATGGAAAGACAGAAGATTCAAGGGATAGATTAAAAAGCTTTAGCAATGGATAAACAAGGGAAGAACTAAACTCCTTGAGTAGACAACTAGGGAGGGATATTGTCAGGCCCAGGAGAGAAAGAAGATTTTAAAGAATTTAAAGCTAAAAGGAGAGAGGAATGGGAAATAATAGGGGGAGGTATAGAACTAAAGGAAGTAATACTATAAGGGTAAGAATTACTATTAGGACAGACTGAAGAGTAAGTTGATTGAAAAAAATTAGCAAATAGGTTAGCAGAATCAGAGTCATTGCTAGCTTTATCCATCCCGAGAGAAAAAGAAGATGGCAAACTTGAAGATTTACGCTTCGAGTTTACAAAATTGTAAAACTGTCTTGGATTTAGGGCAAATTGCCTTTTGCAACGAGTTAGATAATTCTCATAGCATTGAGAATTCAGAAGAAAGAAGTTCGACTTGGCTATGGAATATTTAGCCAAGTCAGTACACGAACCAGACTTTTTAAACATTTTAAAATATTTAGATTTTATATTTTTTAGATTCGTTAATCTGGGACTAAACCAAGGTGGGTTTGAAGAGGTAGTCGAAGGAATTGACTTGGGAATACACATATCTAAGAGGGAGTTTAGGGTGTTATAAAAAAAGTTAATAGCAGTATTCATGTCAACCGAGTCATATAAGTAAGACCAATCGGTTGCATAAATAAGCTGATTCAGCAATAAATAATTTCCTTTGCGAAAGCAACGGCGGGGCTTATTGGCTGATGAGCACGAAATGAGAGAATTACAACCATTGCAACCTCTAAAGTAGGATGATATACATCCTCAGGAAGAGATAAAGGAGGGGACCTAGACACATTAGAAATAAGGTAGTCGTTAGCAAATACAAGATCAAGTGTTCTATTCAAATGATTAGAAATTGAATTGATTTGAAACAACGAAGGGTCAAGCATGCGATCTATAAAGTCATGTTGTGCTGAGGGCACCTGATAATTTTCGGCAGTGAATAATGACCCAGAGATGTTCGGCAAATTAAAATCACCCAACACAATAAATAGGTCATTATCACGCACGTGTGAAGAAACTTCTTTAATACAAGAAATATGTTTCATATAAACTTGAATATCAGAAGAAGGAGGAACATAAGAGCATGAAATATAAATATTCCGTGTAGGAAAAGACACCTTGACTGAGACAATCTCAGCGTCAGTAGGCGTACTAAAACAGAAAAGTTCTGACTGGAGAGTGGCTTTAACGGCAATTAATACCCCACCACCTCGACCGATCATTTCTATGCAAAATAAAATGATTCGAAAAAACCTCAAAATCAGATATGGTTGAGTTTAACCATGTTTCTGAAAATGCGATTATATCCGAATCGAAGGAAGTGCTGGCCATGAAAAGATTTTTAAGTTTTGAAATAAGACCTCTGACATTCTGATAATGAATAAAGACTTGGTCAGAAGAAGAAGTTAGTTTTTTGGGGCAGAAATGGTACCCTGTATTGAAGGGACTGGAATGGTGACAGGCTGGTTACGCTTTTTTGGCTTGAACTCGTGGACAATCATATGTGGAGGCCAAAATTTGGGATCACAAATGATTGGGAACATATCATGTGAAAAATTTATTTTGAATGATGATATTTCACGAGGAGTGGAGAAATTAAATTTGGTAATTGACACACTAGCAGAAGATCTGCTAGCAATATTAGCTGCCAATGACTCAGAGGTGGTGTCAGACGAAAGTCGAGACACAAAAACTTGCCTACGAGGGGCAACAACAGTTAACGTCGGAGCTGATGGGACTGGAGGGAGAACAGGATTTGGTGGAGCCAAGGAGGCACCATGATTGTTTTTAACAATCTGGGCAAGATTGTGCGCAGGTCTACCTTTGCGGCCAGGAGCTGAGGAGGCTGAGGCAGTTTGGCTAACTGGGACAGGTTCAGGTACGGGGTCTAATGAGACTATTACAGGGGATAAAACTGGGGTAATATTTGGGCAGTCGCTCGGAGAAGGCGATAATGACAACATTGGAGATAAATCCAAGTTGCCAGGCAGGGACAAAAGAGACATAGGTGTCCTAACAGACGGAGAGGGCAACTGCAAAAATTGAGGCTCCAACCGGCGATTGGTTGGAGGCTCGAATTTATATTTGCTAAGCAACTCACAACTCGAATCAAAACTACTCGAGAGCTGCTTAGCCACGTTATTTAGTTTTAAGAATTGATTTCTGACAGAATTATACATTCTGGAGAAATCAATTTGCTTGTCGATGCATTCTGGGCACGACCAACGCAAGCCGCCGCAGCCCTTCTTGGCAATTGCAGCGATCTTGTCGCAATCACGCCCAGTGAGACCTGCACTTTTAGCATGCATTATATTCTCACACAGCCAGCAATTAACAAATTGCGGCAATGCAGAATCATCAGCCTGCTTGAACGTGCAAGGTTTCTTACAGCACGACATAATTACTACCAGCGTTAAAAGATAAGCAGAAGTTGCGAGAGCGCAGAGCAAAACGAAACACGGAGCACAAGAATAGAGCAAGTAAACGCTCAAAAATAACTATTCGTACACAAACAAATTGTTTGGAGCGAAAAGCAACAGCAAAAATTTGCGAGAGCGCGATGCACAAGAAGAAATTTGCAGCAGCGAACACACGCACAAACAAGTGTATGCACAGGGGAGCACCAAAGCAAAAGAATCAAAATAGGCAATAACAACAATACGGAACTGACGCCGTGTTTAATAAATGCAATAGTTAACAGACTTACGCTGCACAACAGATAACACTTAGCACAAGTTATAAAAGCTATTTAAATAAAGCACAAAAAATGCAAAATTTGGAAATAAAAAGCAGGATTAAAGCGCAAAAATATATAAAAATCTTGGAGCACAAGTAAAACACGTCAATCACTCTCAACTGAGAACTCTCTCTTTTTATACCTATCGCCACCTCTCCGCTACCACCGAAAAGCTATAAATCGAGTTAATTATCCAAATTGTATTGCCCATCAATCTAAGCCACAATTTATATGCAATTGAATTTTTGAGAATTCACAAATATTCTTCATCCTATTCTTCAATAAAATGTGCTGTCGAAAGTTTCATTAAGATCGGTCAAAAAACACAAAAGTTATATGCGCACGTGTTAGCAGCATAGCTGCTGCGCAAATTCCAAGCATTTCTGTATACATGTACACACACACACATTCATGTGTGTTTGCTTTGAATTCTATCAACAGCATTGCAATTGCGATTGTATTGTTTTCTGTGCTGCTATTTTTATTGGTTTTTTTCTCGTTAAAGCTCAATTATTGGTGTGGCCATTGAGTAGAGGCAGCGGTAAGTGGTGCCGTTAGTTGCGATTTCGAACCCTGCCAAGGGAACAATTTTTTTTTTTTTATTTTCATTTTTCTTTATTACTACTAAATCAAACGAAGAAGAGGGTTCAGGGTATCCCCTAGTCGGGAGCTCCCGACTAGATCCTGTTACTTGTTGTGAATGTCTTTATTGTGACCGATAAAGCTCGCCAAATAATCAATTTGAATGTCCTTTACGCTAGACAAAGAGGTATGTGTGGCCAATTGTTTTCGCAGGTTTGTGACTCTGAGGGATTCAGGGCAACGTGCACCTCATTCATTTGCAAATCTCCCTAGGATTGGACACGCACGAATATATTATTTTCTTAGTGGCTGCGGGTTTGGCCCACTAAAGATATTGTATGTAGCTGGTTTATTTATTGTGCGTTTATTCCAGTATATTGTCTATGCAATACCGATCCCATGGTGTAGAAAGAGCTTGAACTGTACGATTTTTTTTTGCCACGAATGATCACCCTGGTGTAATTTTGGGAAATATTTTTCATTTTGGCAGACATGTCTTTGATACAGGTTAGAATTACTTCTATCGTCGATGTCCCCAATTGAATGAGCAGTTCTGTAACTCTCAAGAGTAAGTCTTTCAAGTTCGTTAACTCTGCGCCGATTGAAATTAAGCAAACTGATCAGAGTGCTCTGCTTAAACGGGGTTAATGATGATGTGTGGAATTTGTCGTTTAGCTCATTCAAAGCTTTAGCGAATAAATTAGGAACAAAATCATAAAGTAATTTTATGTCCTCTGCAGTAGGTATTAAGACTTTTACAGGTCTATGTTTTTTGGTTTGATCCTCAACTGCGCTTTTATTTATATTTATATTTATTTCTGTTTCCCATAGGGATAAGAAATCATTTACTAAATTTTTTCTGTTATCGTCGCCATCATTAATGCTCTGTGCTCCTAATATTCTCGCACATTTTTTAACCAAGCATGTTAGCGCTGTGGCTGCAGTGGGTTTCATAAAACTCATATTTTCATAATCAACCCACTAACCAAATAACATATAGACTGGACAAACCGTACATTTGGTGGTGACAAGCGTTTTAAGTGCGGCTGGTCCAAAGTCACCTTTTTTTTTGTTCGGGTTCGAGACATGCCCGCATGCTCTCACAGCAAGAGAGTAAGAATACATATGACCTGTGTCGTAGAACGGCATCGCTGTCTTTTTACTCGCTCACTCTATAAGAAACTGCTTGGGCTTACTCTCATCCATATGATTTGTGCGATAGAACGGCATCGCTGTTTTTTATCTCGCTCCCACTACAGGAAACTGCTTTGGCTTACTCTCAGTGCTCTTTCAATTTGTCTATGTACCGTTAAAATGTTTGTGTGTGTACATATGTGTCCGCACAAGCAAAAATGGCCACAAATTCAATTTTTGTCAAAAGTCGGTGTCATTTCTCTCTTTTGAGGGGACGAGTAATATAAAATAATGAAAGGGTTGCCAAGTCGATGCGAAATTCTTCCATTTTAGCTCGTTCTTGTTGGAAAGGGTACTTAAGCGTTGGCATGTGTGCATTTTAAAGTTTTTGGACATGCTATTCACGCATAGTTGAATATTTTGTATATGAATAGAAGCATTTATGCGCATGTGTGCCTGTTGGTCCCTGCCTGCCTGTCCGATGCAAATTTGACAATATTTAGGGATTTCTGAATTTCGAGGTCTACACACGCACACACAGACACAAATGTGTGTGAATGGGCTGATCATGGGCTCAAAATTTTAAAATATCATTATTGGCACGCGTCTGACGCGCGCCCTTCTTTTTATGATTTTGGGTTTGAATTGATGAATGAATGTTAACCCCTTATTACCTGCAGATCAAAAGCATACATGAAAAAGATTAATATTTTAAGACAAGAAAATTATTAATACTATAAATATAAATTCGCTCCTTTTTTGTATTTGGTATATTTGAACATTTTAAAGATTTTAATTTCTGATATTTTAAAATTTTGCGCCCAAAGAAGGGCGCGCGTCAAATGCATGCCAATAATGATATTTTAAAATTTTGAGTCCATGATCAGCCCATTCACTCACATTTGTGTCTGTGTGTGTGTGCAGACCTCGAAATTCAGAAATCCCTAAATATTGTCAAATTTGCATCGGACAGGCAGGCAGGGCCCAACAGGCACACATGCGCATAAATGCTTCTATTCATATACAAAATATTCAACTATGCGTGAATAGCATGTCCACAGAGATCATCTCCACTTGAAGCGAACAGACGTGTTTTTTTTGTGCTCTCCGTTTTGTTTTTGATTTAATAAAACACCGGCGTTTTAATTATTTATATTTTATATATTTCTACTATTCTGTTCGCCTTCTCGGTTTATTTTTTATTTATCGCGAGTGCATGCTTGTGGTCTGTGCATTTTTGTTATTTAAATATTATTTCTTTTAAACCTGTGTTCTTGTGCATTTTTGTTTGTGCGCTTGCGCTATTTAGCTCTGTGGGTAAGCTTCTTGTTGTTGTTTGTTGTTTATGTTTAACTGCACATCGCCTCTCTGGTGTGCAAGATTTCGTGGGCAAGCAAGCAATCTATAAATAGACTACTCTCGCACTCTCGCGCTCTCTCAACTTTTCAACTTGCGCTTTGATCTTTTTCTACTTTCTGCCGCTTGTTGGTGCTCCATACGCTATTAATCTAATCTAAATAACTCTCTTTTTACATTTGGCTGTGTTAATACAGTAGAGACCCATAATAATGGACCATAAAATTGTCTGTTTTATAAAAACTTGCCAAATGCCAATTACGGCAAGTCAATCCAGCATACCTTGTTGGCTGTGTGATAACGTCGTGCATTCTAAATGTGCGGGTTACACTGGTCTTGTGGGGGATGCTGTTGCCAAACGAAATGGTTTGCACTATAGTTGCGACTCGTGTAGGGAGATTGATGGTGAAATGCGGGCGTTTATGCGTCAGACCAGGAGTGGCTTTAGGGGCCTGATTGTTGGATTTCGTAAACTTAACGATCAGCTCACAGCCCTGGACACCCAATTTAATAGCCTTAAACTATTAGATGAGTCTCCGGGGCCTAAAAAGCCCACTCCTTGTGATCTGCCGTTGCCTAATACCCTTCAGCCTCCGACTGCTATTCAGCAGCCTACTACACCGATTACACAGCAGCTCATCTCGTTTGTTACTCCGGTAGCTGTGAGGTCTGCTGCGGACACTTATTCTGTCCCGAAATGTGTGACATCGGCACGAGAAAAATCAGTTGAATTATCCGTGTCGTCCGCTGTCGTGGGTGTTCCGAAAGGGCGACAGCAACAATTAAATTTTCAACAGCCGCTAGAAGGCTCGTCGTCCGGACTACCGGCTGTTATAGGTACCATAGTTAATAGTGTTCCCACTGTCCTAACTGTGGCACCTAAGCCTCTAGTCGGTGTTCCACCGAAGAGACTTATTTTTGTTTCTAGGCTTGCCCCTCACTTTTCATCAGATGATGTAAAAGCCTTTATACAGGCAAAAATTCAAGCCCCAGGTATACTGGTGGAGAAATTTAAGTTCGCCTATGAAAGGGATATTGCGTCCTTTAAAATAAGTGTTCCGCCAGAAATATTTACTGATATTTGTTGTAAAGAGTTTTGGCCGGAGCACTTAATAGTAAAAGAATATAAAGCCAAAAAGAAAAATCGGACTCCGATTTTATTACCAGCTATTTCTAATGGCGCATCAACTTTAGTTGCTGCGTCAAAAAACTAATTCCATCTTTCGAGCTTGCCTACCAGAATGTTAGAGGTCTTAAATCTAAACTCGCTAAACTGTATTTAGACTCTCTTGCTTTTAATTTTCAAATTATCGCTTTTACTGAGACCTGGCTGAAGCCGGACATCTCTGACTCTTCAATTTTTACTTCCAAATACACCACTTATAGATGCGATCGAGCTTCCCGTATCGGAGGAGGAGTACTTATAGCTGTCGAGTCTGCTCTTTCGTCGGAACGCATTGATCTTCCCATCTCAGAGATTGAGTTGGTGGCTGTACGAGTTGAATTTGGTACTTTTTCTATCTTCATTACATGTTCATATTTACCTCCTCTATCTAATTCGTCTATCTATCAAACCCATCTTAACGCTATTAAATCTATCTCCTCCCTACTTTCTGATAGAGACCTATTAGTAGTTCTTGGGGACTTTAATCTTCCTGTTGTCGAGTGGTCATCGCCATCAGACTCAAACTTTCTGTTGCCGTCATCGTCAAACGAATTTATTGATGGTCTACATGAAATGTCCTTACGGCAGGTTAATCGTGTGCGCAATTCAAGAAACAGATCTCTTGATCTAATTTTCGTGTTGGATTCGTTCAACAGTGTTGTGCACAGGATCAATCCGCGTACACTTCCTGAAGACCCTTTTCATCCAACTCTGGAAATGGTCATTGATTTACCAGCCCGAGTCCTTATCAAGGAATCGGAATTAGCTGAACGCATGCGTTGTTTCAGAAAAGCTGATTTTCATAAGCTAAATGATCTTATTCTGCAAGTCGACTGGTCCCAACTGTACAATTGTGCAGACATTGATGTTGCCGTGAAACTTTTTTATGACACCTTGTACCCGATTTTGGTCTGCGTTCCTCTTGATCACCCTGCGAGGCCTGATAGGCCTCCCTGGTTCTCAAATGAACTTATGAGGTTAAAAAACGTGAAGTCGAGGTGTTATAAAAAGTTTAAGAAATCGGGAAATCACTCCGATTTCTCCCGCTATGCAGTTGCCCGATCAAATTTTTCCACCCAAAATTCCATCTGCTATAAGAATTACCTTCGGCGTTGTCGCCTTCAATTTTCACATAATCCTAAGCAATTTTTTAACTTTGTCAATTCTAAACGAAAGACATCTACTTTGCCTTCTTCGGTTAAGTTTGCAGATGAGAGCGCGAACACTGATCCAGGCATAGCCGATCTGTTCGCAAACTTTTTTCAAACTACCTACTCCTCCTCTAGGTATAATAAAAATCAGACTTATCCTTATCAGTTACAGAGGTCAAACTGCATCTTTAATCCCATTATTACCGAAAGTTCGCTTCTTAGCGACCTTAATACTATCAAGCCGGTTTACTCACCGGGCCCTGATGGTGTTCCTGCTTGCGTGCTTAGATACTGCGCTGCAGCATTATGTAAACCTGTTTTAAAACTTTTTGAATTGTCCGTAAGCACTTCATCTTTTCCGACCATCTGGAAGGAATCATACATTATACCTCTCCATAAGAAAGGGAGTAAGTCCGAAGTCGAAAACTATAGAGGTATTTCCAAATTATCCGCTATACCTAAAGCTTTTGAGAGAATTATAACATCTCAACTGCAGCATTTATGTAGTTCTATTATTTCACCTTCCCAGCATGGGTTCGTGAAGCGCAGATCTACAACCACTAACCTTCTTGAGTTTACTTCGTTTGTAATTGATGGGTTTAAGAAAAGAAAGCAGACTGACGTCATCTATACTGATTTCAGTAAGGCTTTCGACTCTGTCAACCATTCCTTGCTGCTTCATAAATTAAGCCTTCTCGGCTTCCCAGTCAATCTTTTGAACTGGATTTCAGAGTATTTGCGTGACAGAACCCAAAAGGTTCTTTTCAGAAATTCATTTTCTAAACGTATTCTGGTGACTTCCGGTGTTCCTCAAGGTAGTCATCTTGGCCCGCTACTCTTTACTCTTTTCATCAATGACCTTCCCTCGATACTGTCTCACTCTCGAGTATTAATGTATGCTGATGATGTAAAATTGTGCCTTGCATATAAGGATATGGCATCATATTATCTCTTACAAGCGGACATTGATGCGTTTCAGGCTTGGTGTCTAGCCAACCTGTTAAACTTAAACTGCTCTAAATGTAAGGTAATGACCTTCTATAGAAGCCCTCCTCAATTGGTTTCTTACATCCTTGATAGCATACCGCTTGAGCGTGTTAATAGTACTTCTAATGAAGTTAATGATCTAGGTGTCATCCTTGATCATAAACTTAAATTCGACTCTCATGTTAATACCGTGGTCAATAAGGCCAGAATAGTTATGGGTTTCATCAAGCGATGGTCGAAGGAGTTTGACGATCCGTACACGACAAAAACACTTTATATATCTTTGGTACGACCTATTCTTGAGTATGCCTCATGTATCTGGTCACCACAATATGCTACCCATCAGGACAGAATTGAATCCGTTCAGAAACAATTCTTGTTGTTTGCCCTTAGGGGTTTAAATTGGGATCCTCGTGTGCGGTTACCGTCATACTCCAGTAGACTTCTGATGATTAACCTTCCTTCTTTAATTAATCGTAGAACCATGCTGGGTGTAATATTTATTCATAAATTAATTACTGGTGAAATCGACTCTTCTGTGTTGACTAGCCAATTAAATTTCTCTATCCCTACTAGACTAACACGTAATTTTGTACCTTTATCGCTTCAATTTTGCTCCACTAATTATGCCTTGCATGAACCGTTCAGGGTCCTCTGTGATGACTATAACAAGCATTACAGAGTATTCTGCTCGGAAGCTTCTCTTCCTCGTATAAAGTCTTCTATTCTAAACTATTTAGCAAGTAGATAGTCCTATTTTTATTTGAAATTGTATTTGTACACATACTTGTAGTTTGTATCGACGTTTTTTTTTTTTAATATTTTTTTTCTTCATATTTATTTTTCATTTCGTGTCGTACGTTACACGACTGCGCCCCTCGGTCGGTTGGGCGGGAGGTGGGATGCAGTACGTTGCATCGGGATTCGCGTTAAAAAAAAAAAAAAAAAAAAAAAAAAAAACTTTGAAATGCACACATGCCAACGCTTAAGTACCCTTTCCAACAAGAACGAGCTAAAATGGAAGAATTTCGCATCGACTTGGCAAACCCTTTTATTATTTTATGTTACTCGTCCCCTCAAAAGGGAAGAAATGCCACCGACTTTTGAGAAAAATTGAATTTGTGGGCATTTTTGCTTGTGCGGACACATACACACACAAACATATAAACGGTACATAGACAAATTGAAAGAGCACTGAGAGTAAGCCAAAGCAGTTTCCTGTAGTGGGAGCGAGATAAAAAACAGCGATGCCGTTTTATCGCACAAATCATATGGATGAGAGTAAGCCAAAGCAGTTTCCTGTAGAGTGAGCGAGTTAAAAGACAGCGTTGCCGTTCCACGACACAGGCCATATGTATTCTTACTCTCTTGCTGTGAGAGCATGCGGGCTTGTCTCGGACCCGAACAAAAACGAAGGCGACTTTGGACCAGCCGCAAAAAAACGATTGTCACCACCGAATATACGGATTGACCAGTCTATATGTTATTCGGTTAGTGGTAGTATGCTGATACAATGTTGCCAGATTATAAAGAAGCTTAACAGCTTATTGTAACTATTTTAACACTTCTTTTTATAATCAGTTGCAAAATAACAAATTTATTTCAATCCAAGTGTTTTAAAAAGCCTACGTGCTTTCGCTTACTTAAACATTATGTTAGCATATCTGCATCATTATTATGTGTAGGTACGTATTCTAATGCAATATCATTACATTGTACCTTTTCACGTCTAAAATAATACCTTATGTCTATGTGCTTAGTGCGCTTATGATGGACTGAATTTTGCGCTATATGTTGCGCGCTTAGGTTGTCGCCACATATAGTCAACGGCTCTGTATCCTTTGACCATCCCATCTCACTAAGTAGCCTGCGTAGATAAACTGCTTCTTTGGCAGCCATGGACAAAGAAATATATTCTGCTTCAGTGCTGCTCAATGCGACAACGCTTTGCTTTAATGAAGGCCAAGAGAACGCACTGCCTGCCAGGAAAAATGCGTAGCCACTATACTCCTGGCCAGCCGATTGTTGCCCCAATCTGCATCTGCATAGCCTTTTGGTGGTTTGCCATTTTTACGGTGTACTAATTTCATATTCTTTGCACCCGCAAGATATCTTAGAATGTGCTTTGCTGCAGACTGGTGTTCTCCATGAGGATCAGCATTTCTTTGTGATAATTTGTTTACAGCATGCAAAATGTCTGGTCGGCTCAAAACTGCTAAGCGAACCAATTAATGACTGATGACTTTACACAAGTATCGTCGTTGCAGTCCACTTGAAAACCTGGGTCAAGCGGTGTGCTTACTGAACGGCAATTGCTCATGCCATGCTTGTCCAATAGGCCTTGAATGTGCGTTTTCTGGCACTGCGAAACGGAGCCTCGATCGCCGTCGCGTTGGATTTCCATGCCTAGGAAATATCTAATGGGGCCTCCATCGTGCATTTTAAAATTTGATGCAATCTTCTTCCTAATCACGGCTATGCCTTCTTCGCTGGGACACACTATGATTCAATTGTCGACGTAGACTGCGATGTAGCTGAATTGTTGTTGCTTTCGCTTGACGTAAAGCATGTTTCATTTTTGCATCTTTTAAAATCCATGCTTCTTAATACCTCATCGAGCGTATTGTTCCAAACTCGTCCGGATTGTTTTAGTCCGTAAAGTGCCTTTTCTTGTTTGAGGACTTTATTTGGATGCTGCTTGTCAATAAAATTCGGCGGCTGTTTCATGTACACAGTTTCATTAAGCTTACTATTTAAATATGCGTTTGAAATGTCGACTTGATGCATATACAGCTCTTTTTCGGCAGCTATTGCGAATAATATGCGAATGGCTTCATATCGAATTAGGGGAGAAAACGTTTCCCAGTAATTGACACAAAATTGTTGCCCACTAGTCGAGACTTAAATTTTTTAATATTACCATCTTTATCTCTCTTTATTCGGTAAACCCATTTTGAACCAATGGCCTTTTGTCCAGGAGGTAGCTCACACACTGACCATATCTCATTTGCTTGTAGAGCGTCGTACTCTATTTGCATAGACTTTTCCCAATCCTGCGCATTTTGGCCATGTAATGCTTCTTCAGCAGACTGCGGAATTTCAATGTCTTCAATCTGATTAAGACTATTGATCAATTGGTACTGCTTTCTGGGCCTGCCTGGCTGACCTGTACGAATATTTTTGACCTGCCACGCCCATGTTGTACTACAGCTTCAACTTGTGGCAGCCCTACTTGTTCGTTGTCGTCATCGTTGCTCTCTTCTACTGGATCGCTTGCGCTCACAAAATCCTCCTCTTCTTCTTCATTTGAGTCACTGTTGTACTCTTGCACCTCGGCAGGTTGCTTTGGGTTGCTCTTGCAACCTCATGATTTGACTCAAACGGGATAATGTACGTCGTGAAGGTGTTTCTGTCTGAAATACTGCATGCATCAGTTGTTGCTATATCAAACACGCCTTCAATGAATTTGACATCCCTTCTTTCAATAACTGTTCGCCTCTTGCGATCATATAGGTGGTATGCCTTTGCTGTAAAGGAGTAGCAAACAAAAATGTACTCCTTGCCCTTTGCTTGGAACTTGCTTTTTCTGACTTTGTCGAATGCAAATGGCATAAGGCATAAGGTAAATCGATTGCCTGCAAGCGGCTTAACATTCATCGGACCACATACGTTTGTATGTACTAAGTCCAGTACTTGCTTTGAGACACGATTCGCTTTCTGTGGGAATGGCAAAGCACAAAGTTTTGCTTTTTTACATGTATCGCAATTATTTATAATTGAATATTTTCAACTTTCATACCACGCACCAGTTGCTTATCATTAAGCAATTTCAAATCCTTAAAATTCAGGTGTGCCATTTTATGGAAGATGAATCAGAACTATTTAGCATATGAACCTGATCAAGACTATGTTTGTACACATACAAACCATTTTCGTGTCTTGCCCTTATTATCTCGTTGCCTTCTTTGTCTTTTATCAGCGCAATTTTCCTTCAAATATGGTAGATCTAATTGCTGCAGACTTATGATAAACAATTCATGCTTAAGTCAGGGACATATACAAATTTTGCAGTTTAGTTTTATTCTATTGCAGTGACCAACTCATTTGCGGCCAACATTATCGACGTCTTTTTATCAGATACGTAAGGAACATGCTGCGGTGCAGCACATGTGCGATGTTGCACCGCTGTCAAAGCACCAAAAACTCTTTTGCTTCTCCTTGACACAACTGTGCATTAAGCATAGAGACTTTCGTCCTTTTGGCTCTTTTTATCGCCCTTCGTTTTATTTCGGCAATCGCTCGCTCGATGCCGTTCTTTTTCGCAATTAAAACATTTGCCTCTGAATGGCTGCTTACTGCTATTCTTTCTGCCTATGCTTTCGACACTATTGTGTCCCGCGGTCCATTATGTTTGTGTGTATATATTGCTTCTGGTGTCCCTTTGCCGTATCTCAATCGCTTTTACAAAATTCTCCCATGTGTCTGGTAAACTGCTCAAAAGCATGATGACCTGCAACTCGTCATTGAGTTTGCTGTCTAATTCTGCCAGTTTTTCAATTGTCTCAACAAATGAATTGACATTTGCGACTACATCGTCACCCTGCTGCATATTGAAACGTATTACTTTTTCATATTATTGGACCTTCCTAATCGGTCCAACTGAGCCATGAATATCCTTTAATTTTTTTTCATACGGCTGCAGATGTTGGGCATGACTTGATATGCATCAATTGTGTTGGCTTCAGATTTAAAATTACGTAAGCCATCGCTTTTTGGTCGACACTAACCCATTTTTCGATATCCTCACCATTTCCTTCTGGCTTAACATATTTTCCACACACAACATTCCATAGGTCCGCCACCACCAAGACACTTTTCATGGCCATATGCCATACGTCAAAATTGTCCTCACCAAGTTTTTCTATTTGATGCGACATGTTCATTTTGACAATTTCACCACGTTATTCTTGGCACAAAATAAACTTTTCAAAATTTAACAAAAGGAAGCTTTTAAAAACGTAGATACTTTGTGTACTTATTTAACCAAAACAACGAGACCTGGGCCCACAACCAATGTTGGGATGTTTCTAGTGATGCACATTAAGAAAACACACGTAGTGATTCGGTTAAACGTTTGATAGAAACTTCAAAGCAGGAGTACAAAAATCTGAACAAGTACTCAATTACAGAATGAGTACTATGCTGATACAATGTTGCCAACAGCTTATTGTAACTATTTTAACACTTTATAATAGATCATAGAGTAATAAACAGATACAGAGCTGAAAACTGACTCCGAGCTTTTATTACCGTTTTAATTCTGAAGCAAGGTGGATAAGGTTGGTCCGCAAACGCAAAATCAAACTCAAGAAAGCTCATTTACCACGTGCGTCAAATTAGCGGCGGTGACTTAGCGTCGATTTTTGGTACTTGGTATCGGAAAAGGAATCGGTCACTTTTAAATGCATTTATTAATGTTTTTAAGCACAAAACCCAATAAATTTTAATGCAGAATTGCAAAATAATAAATTATTTACTGTCTACATTCATTTGTTTTGGAATTTTAATATATAATATGGGTATACCAAGGGGTTGAAAAATGAGGTTTCCACCATTCTCTATATATCTTAATTCAGGGATAATGGCCTCGAAAACCGCATATACACGAATAAAGCCTATAGTTTCACCTAACCAACCTTGAAAAAATTATAAAAATCGATCAGCACGTTTTTAAGATATTTGTACAGCAGTGCAGCAACCTCGTTGCTAGCCCCATACAAAATGTTCGTAAAAAATTGGTCTTGCACTTAAACCCTAATATCTGTTCTCAGGGATAATGGCCCTCAATGCACGCTATACTAACTTGAAGATACATGTTTGAAGAAGCCTTACGCACTAATTCTAAACAAATCGATCAGCCAGTTTTTTAGAAAAATAATAAAATGTAAACACACCTCGTGTTGTTCTTTCAAAATGCCTATCGAGCTACTAGTTCCAACGTGAACCGAACCACTGCTTGGAATCAGTGTTGAATAATCTTATACAGTATTGAGCAGGAACAAATTAATTCAAAATATTTGCATATGGGAAAGAAAAGAAGTAATAAATGAAATAATTGGTATTTTACAATAAAACATTATCTTTGGAAATATAGACTGCAGCTAAATAAGGCAACAGTGCATTTATGTATTTATACACAGTATAATAACAAAAAGGTGGCAATATTTCAACATATTATTCATCCTAATTTTATTTATCCCCGATAATGGCCTTAAATGCACGAATTATCAATCATTTTGCTTTTTACATCAAGAAAATCGTCCAGCCAGTTTTCATGAAATTCTCATTTTTCTATTTTTCTCATTATTCCCTGTTAATGTAAAAAAACTAGCTGGCAATATTATATTTCATGATGTGGTATGGTGGCAATATTGGAACATATTTCAAATGGTGGCAATATTTTAAAATGAGATACGAACGAGTGGGCTTTTTAATGGCGGGTTCTCCAAATATTGAAAAAAAGAAAATTTTTAAACCTCGACAGCCCTCGTACATTGCTGCTCTTGCAAACAAAGTCGAGCAGCAACAAAAATTAATTAGGGCGCAGCAGAGGCAAATTAACGCCATTAAAAAAGAAGTGGCAAAGTTATCGCAGCAGAGGCGTGTACCTCAGCCGCAGATGCAACAGCCGCCGCAGATGCGACAGCCACCGCAGATGCGAAAGGCGCCGCAGATGCAACAGGCGGCGCAGATGCAACAGCCGGCACAGGTGCCACAGCCGCCAATGCAACAGCAGGAGCCGTCTCTGCTGCCGCAGATGCCACAGCAGCAGGAGCCACCGCAGATGCCTCAGCCGCGGGTGCCGCAGATATGGATACAGCCGCAGCACCCGCAGCCGTGGATACAGCCGCTGCAGCCGTGGATGGAGCCGCAGCAGCAGTTGATGCAGCCGCAGCAGCCGTGGAGACAGCAGCAAAGTATGACGTATTATATATACGAAGAAAATGTTTAATTTGTTTACAATAAATAAAAAAAAAACCTTAAAATAACTTTATTAATATTCAGAATTTCCTAAAAAAATAATATAAAAGCTAGTTGGCGCCGAATGGGATTTGCGCCGTTTTCTGGGAAACAAAAGCGCCGTTATATTAGACCCTGCCAACCTATTAAAAGTCTAGCAATAAGTGAATAATTAAAATATCTGTCACTCGTTTTAACATGGCGATGAAAAATAGTTTGTAATTAGGCTCACAATAAAAATCTATACTTTGCTTCTATATTTATATTTATATAGATAATGACCCTAATTGTGATAGTAATATATAATATTTATTTTATATAAATAACATGTTTACAAAATATTCATCGTCATGTGTACTATTACTTATTTTCATAAGGTGGCATCTTTATGTTCCCATAGGTTAGCTTTCTACATAAGTTGGCAGCCCCTAACATAGCGGCACTTTTAATTCTGACGCCGATTTTGTAAATTTACAATTTGCAAAAAAATATTCTTATTAATTAAATTTGTTTATATATATATAAATAATATATAATATGTATATTTTATTATACTAAGATAAGAAAAAACAATTTCAAATGGCTCCAGGAATCGCAAAATGGTGAGATTTTATATTTCGATTAATTGTGTTAAGAAAAAGGTTATAATAGTTTTGCACAAATATATGTTGCAAGAAAAAAGTGGCATTTATATATTTTACAATGCAATTTATATATTTTTTAAGCGGACTATATCAAACATGCATTTTCCATACATAGTGTGATAGAAAAGCACAGCTGTTGCTTGAGGTGCGCAGCTTACTGCGTGTATGCGTGTGAATTATTTATACCCTTGCAGAGGGTATTATAATTTTGTCGTGAAATGTGTAATGCATAGAAGAAGACATCTTTGACCCCATAAAGTATATATATTCTTGATCAGTATCAACAGCTGAGTCGATATAGCCATGTCCGTCTGTGCGTTTCAATGCGACTAGTCGCTTAGTTTTATAGCTATCGGATATAACTCCTCTACTCGTTGCATTCATTTGCACAAAACAATTAAACTACTTGAACAAATTTAAAATGGGTTCAGGGTACATTGGAATTAAATTATTTATGCTTGGAAAAAATTAAAACAAGGCACATAAACACCTAACCAAATAAAATAGGTGTATGTTTGTTAATAATTAAGTCTCATTATATACGCTTTTCGTGGCCTTGTGTGTTAATTTCGTACTATCAATATACAAATTTTGATTTTTTTAGGAACCTATTCCTTGGGTTTAAGGAAGCCATTCAAGATGCCATTAATAACAACAAAATATCTGCAATTGAAAATTTGAGTCCGTCTGATTTTCAAACTTCAATACTTATTGCCAACAAAAACTTAAAGAACGAAATTGGAGAGGTTTTCAATTAACATATAATCTCAAGAATAGGAAGATTATCATGAAAAGCTTCAAACGTGTAAGTAAATCATACATTTTAAATATGTTTTATAAATTTTATTTTAATGTTTTTATTTGTTTAAAGCTACGCACTTAAGCTCAGGACAGGAATCTCAGGACGGGAATAATGGTGGTATTTATAAATCATCATACCTAGAAAGTAGCATTATTATTACGGATATGTCTAACATAGACAATAATAATTCTAATTCTAGTTTTAATAAGACCATTAACTGTCCGTCTGAAAAAAATAAAGACGCAAGCTATGTCGAAGCGACCCTAAAATGCTTTCGAAAAAAATGCCACAATTTTGATGATAGCTTAAACAGAACAGTTCAGTTAGTTAACAATTTGAAAGGTTGCCGAGCAAAACTTTCAGGTTACAACAATCTGGATACTGAAATGAGTATCCAAGAATTTATGGCCACACTAAATCAATTGTGTGCGATTTTTTCCAAAGAAAAAAGCATTGAACACATTATTCGAGAAGCATACACTTCTCATAACAATGCATGTGTTTTGTATTTTAAATCAATTAGAATTAATAAAAATTCTTTTGCTGCATATGGTTACTGCAAAGATCCATCATGTAACTACTTTTTGTTTCGTGGGACATTTGATGGTGTTGTAAGTGTATACACAAGCAGCCCACATATCTCCCATACAATTGGCCTTAAAAAGTCAACGCAGTGCAGAGCAGTAGGCTTCCATTAGAAACTCTACTGCGTTTGAATATAGATCCAAATAAATTATCAAAATTAATATGTCTCGAGCCAGAGTTGGTAATGATCAGATTACTAATGATAAACTACTCTTTTATAGAAATTTAATTTCGGAGGAAAATTACAGATTTGATTTTGACAAAGACCCATTTAAAGATACATTCGATATGATTTCGAATGGATATGGTAATTTCATTCAGTTTCTACGAAACTAGAAGTGTTTTTATGGGACAGCCAGCATATACATAAGTATGTTGTTGACCCATTTAAAACTACACACCCTGCATATTGACGCTACTGGAAATGTAGTGCAGCCAATGAACTTTGTCAAAAAACGTACATTTTTATATTCATTGGTTGCTCATATTCCAGAATTTCGAATCGTTTTTCCTGTCGCGCATGTAGTTCTCTCCAATCATACATCGCATGATATAGGCAGATTTCTATGTGAACTGCGGGAGTTTTGCTTAAAAAATAAATTAAAATGGCCAATTTGCAAAAGAATTATAACTGATGTAAGTTTTGCAATAATTGAGGCCATTTTAAAAGAATATAACAACATTGATCTTGCGACGTATAATTAAATTTGTTTTAATTTTTTGTATAATTTCAATCGCACATTCCCAAAAGTCTGCGTTTAATTTTGTACGAGCCACTACAGCAAAATTATGTGTCGCAACATAGATGAAGTAGTTGGTTTAGATAATATTGACCTCAGATCATTTTTAAGAAATGCCTTAGGTTGTGCATATTCAATAAATAATATTGGAGAATTAGAAAACTGGTTCAGAAACATTGCAATCATTCTTCTTTCTCCATATGCTATTAATATTGTGGATGATGCCATTAATTATTTTGCTAGGTATTGTGAAGAGCCATCCACATTTTTTTTAATAGACTGTATAAAATTGGGAGAAAGTATGGAAGTTGTCAATGATCCAACTTTGCTGTCCATTGCCGAGAAAAGTCCATTTAAACTTAAGTTTCAAGAAATACGTACAGAAGTAACAGAACTTGTGTCACAATATAAAGGCAACTTCTGTACGTCAAATATTTATTTAAGTCCAGAAATGCTGGACCTAATTTTAAATAAACAAATTGTTTACGCACCGTTTTGGACCAATATAGGTACTTTTATTGATAGATCCAATAAAAGACCCAGTAATGGGCCTATAGAATCATTTTTTTAAACACTTAAATATAGTGTTATCAAGCCAAATAATAAAAACGGCTTAAAGCTACGACGATTTATCCGTAAGCTGGATGACTTGTCAAAGTCCATTGCTAGACAAGTTGAACTTGCGAAGCCGGGTATTCTGGAATCGTTTAATGAACTAGTTGTAAGGCCTGCAAAATAGAATAATAATTTAAAAACTGACAAAGGATTCGATGAAATGTCTAACAAGCGAAAACTTTTTAAGCACAAGGAAAGTTGGAAAAAATCGGTCAATAAAAGACTAAAAGTAGGAATGTTTAAAAAAGATTTTTCTAAAATATTAAAAATGCAAGAACTAAGTTATGAAGCATGCATATGCCATGACCATTCCTACACAATCGTAGAAGACAAATGTGCTTTTAAAATGGAAGGAAAATATAAAAGAGACTTGTCCATTTTAAAACAACATAGTAATTTAAACATTAATTCAAAACTGTAAATTGTAAGTTGTGAATCATTGTTTAAATGTGTGCACGGCGATTAAGGATTTATTTTCGTTAAATGGCCGGAATTGGTTAACAAACTTCATTGTGGATGTTTGCTTAACAGCTATTTTATACGAAAATGGAGAGGAATTTTTTATAAATTTGCCTTGTCAACTTAATAATTATTGCTTTCACAATGAAAAAGAAATTGAAGATGGTTTAATAAAAAATTCCACTTTAATAGTACCTCATTGTTACAAAAATCATTTTTATTTATTAATTATTAATCAAAAAAGACACGAGATACTATTTTTAGACCCCTTTGGTAATTCTCAAAGCACTCGTGTATTTAAAAATTATTATTTAAAAATGTTGAAACGTTTGAAACCAAAAGTAAATTATTCAGTGGCTCAAATACAACATGATGTGCAATCGGATGCCTACAATTGTGGCATTTTGATTTTGCAATTTGTTGAAAGATATGTGTCAAACTTTTCACTTACAAATTTAATGTTTAATGACCTATTTAGAAATGAAATGTTTGATAAAATCTTCAAATTTGGAGATTCATTAAATGGTTTATGTCTGCACTGTTCGTTTAAAAGTAAAGGCCCTTTAGAAATCTCGCTGCCGTAAATGCATGGATCGTTTTATATGTGATCAATCTGTGTAAGAAAAGAATATCAAAATGATCAAAAAAATATTATTTGCAAGTTATGTGAGCTTTGCTTAGATACCACCAGCTTAGATCCATACTTGCAAAGTGTTTTTGACAATGAGTGAGACCACACTCAAGAGTTGAGTAGAACATCACGACATTGCTCGGTAGTTTCTATTTTGGCTTGTAATAAGTATTACCAAATAGTTTTTTATATATATTTTGGTCCAGCTTTAAATATGGTGTGGTGCAGAATATGCGTCTAAAATATTTAAGCATGCCATTATTATATATTAACACAAATACTCTTATTTAGATCTAACTTTATTTGTTTATTGTATTGAAAATAGACGTAGTTGTAGTAGATAGTAGATGTATTTGTCGGAGCATTGCTATTGCTATTATTATTGTTATTGTTATTCGAATTTAAGTACAGCAACATGAATATTGTATGAGTCGAAATTAAAAGAAAGAAGAATAGAGAAAACAGAGTAACTGTCATTGTCGTCTTGTATTTCTTATATCACTGAGAGTAGGTGAGAGGACTAGCTGTTAATTCTCTCACTGAGTGAGACCCGTGCATAGAGTTGTTGGTGTGCGTGCAGTTCTTTGTAAGCTGATTCGTGTAAGGACACGAAGAAAGCGTTGCAAGAAGGAAAAGCGGTTACGGCTGGTTTTCGTTGCGTTGCAAGAAGCAAAAGCGGTTACGGCTGGTTTTCGATGCGTTGCAAGAAGCAAAAGCGGTTACCGCTGGTTTTCGTTACTATTCGTGGCGTTGCGAGGCAAAGGATTGATGTGGACAGACAGAAGTAAATGGTCTGAGCGAACGGACGTGATTGTGCACAGTGAAATTTAGAAAAGAGAAGCAAATGCCACCAACAAAGATGCCGGGACTCGCTGCTCAAAGTGTAAAGAATTCTGACCCTACGGCCGCTTCGACATATTTATAAATATTAAAAATTAGTAAGTACTAATGTAGTGTTAGTGTAGTACAACCAGAACAAATATATATACATAACAAAATATATATGTTCATGCATGAGTTAATAAATTATAAGCTCTGCATGGTGACCATGAGACTGACTAAGATTACTATATTCGCAACTCAAGACTCTTGACGTATATGTGTACATATATATATGTGTACATATATCAAGATTCTTGAGCAATGGCGACTGCCGTTCCTACTTGATGGGTCGACGCTCCTCCATGATGGGCGTTGTCTCCTCGGAGGTCATGTGCCCGTTGCCCTCCCGACTCATCGTCGGGCTGTCCACAAATGACAGCACATCCTCGGATGTGGGCGACACCAACGGGGTCAGCGTTGTGGGCGTGACCGAGCCGGGTCTGAAAAAGTGCTCCAGGCCATTACCAATATCCAGCGGCGCATTAATCAGCGGCCGGGTTGGGGCGCGCTTGGGCCGACCCTTGACCAGATGGTGCAGATGAAACGAAGCGCTGGTCAGCTGCGTAATCGAATCACAGCACTCGTCCACGTTGCCATCGTCCATGGCCGCATTGCTGTTGCTCATCATGTGGCTGACAGACGAGGCCTATGTAAATGTAATCCTTGGTCACGACCAGCGAATCGATGCGCTCAATAATGCCGGAGGCTATCTCAAGTACAAACATCTGAACCTTCTTCGCATCACGTTGATCCCAAATGGTGCAGCTAATTGGGGTAAAGAGATGAGTATAAGAAATCAAATTTAATCAACCTAGCAGATAATAATGGTATTATCTAAAAATACGTACAATCAATCAGTCATTCAATTGGGACACAACTTACTGCGATCCATGCTGCTGTGCGGATTAAGTATGGTTGTGGGGCGATTGCAGTGCATGTGATTGCAGTGCATGATGTACATATATGGCCCAATTGATCAGTTGTGTGATGTACAGAACTACAAATAAAAGAAATCGCAAACAAAAATAAAACTTATTTGATATAAACATGGAATGCAAAAGTGCCGCTATGTTAGGGGCTGCCAACTTACGAAGAAAGCTAACCTATGGGAACATAAAGATGCCACCTTGTAAAAATAAGTAAAAGTACACATGACGATGAAAATTATCTAAACATGTTATTTATATAAAATAAATACTTTACATAGTTGTTAAAACATTCTACAATTTGTATTATTATCTGTGTATATATAAATATAGATACAAAATATAAATTTTTATTGTGAGCCCAATTACAAACTATTCATCGCCATGTATAAAAAGAGTGCCCGAGTGACGGCACTTTTATGTATTCAAGAAAACGGCGCAAATTCCATACGACGTCTACTAGCTTTTATATATGATTTTCATGGAAATTTTAATTAATAATTCATAATATTAATGTTTTTTTTATTTATTTGGGACTGTTTTAATATAAATACATATGTTTATTGGGAGTCAAACATTATATAAGAATAGGTTTGCTGCTGTATCCACGGCTGCTGCGGCTGCATCCACGGCTGCTGTTGCATCTGCAGCGGCTGTTGCATCTGCAGCGGCTGTTGCATTGCAGCGGCTTCGCCACATGCTGCCACAATTTCGCCACTTCTTTTTCCAACAATTTTATTTTTTTTTGTTGCGCCCTTATCAAAAGTTGTTGCTGGTCAACTTTATTTTTAAGCGTAGGGCTGGCGTAGGTGCTTAATAATTTTTATTTTTTTTGTTGTGGCCATCATAAAATCACACTTGTACATTGTTGAATTTGAATGATAATTTAAAATATTGCCACCATTTCAAATATGTTGAAATATTGCCAGCATGATTTTATGCATTAACATAGGATGTTATGAGAGAAATAGAAAAATGAGTATTTCTCAAAATCTGTACCGATGATTTTAATGAAATAAATAGCAAAATGATTGATAAATCGTGCTCTATATGCACAACTACCGTGCATTTGGGGCCGTTTTCGAAGAAATTAAATAATAAAGTTTAAAATATGGCTGCCATTTAACAGTATGATATCTAATATTGCCAGCATGTTTTTTTGCATTAACATAGGATGTTATGAGAGAAATAGAAAAATGAGAATTTCTCAAAATCTGTACCGATGATCTTAATGAAATAAATAGCAAAATGATTGATAAATCGTGCTCTATATGCACAACTACCGTGCATTTGGGGCCGTTTTCGAAGAAATTAAATAATAAAGTTTAAAATATGGCTGCCATTTAACAGTATGATATCTAATATTGCCAGCATGTTTTTTTGCATTAACATAGGATGTTATGAGAGAAATAGAAAAATGAGAATTTCTCAAAATCTGTACCGATGATTTTAATGAAATAAATAGCAAAATGATTGATAAATCGTGCTCTATATGCACAACTACCGTGCATTTGGGGCCGTTTTCGGAGAAATTAAATAAAATAAATAATCATCTCCACTTGAAGCGAACAGACGTGTTTTTTTTGTGCTCTCCGTTTTGTTTTTGATTTAATAAAACACCGGCGTTTTAATTATTTATATTTTATATATTTCTACTATTCTGTTCGCCTTCTCGGTTTATTTTTTATTTATCGCGAGTGCATGCTTGTGGTCTGTGCATTTTTGTTATTTAAATATTATTTCTTTTAAACCTGTGTTCTTGTGCATTTTTGTTTGTGCGCTTGCGCTATTTAGCTCTGTGGGTAAGCTTCTTGTTGTTGTTTGTTGTTTATGTTTAACTGCACATCGCCTCTCTGGTGTGCAAGATTTCGTGGGCAAGCAAGCAATCTATAAATAGACTACTCTCGCACTCTCGCGCTCTCTCAACTTTTCAACTTGCGCTTTGATCTTTTTCTACTTTCTGCCGCTTGTTGGTGCTCCATACGCTATTAATCTAATCTAAATAACTCTCTTTTTACATTTGGCTGTGTTAATACAGTAGAGACCCATAATAATGGACCATAAAATTGTCTGTTTTATAAAAACTTGCCAAATGCCAATTACGGCAAGTCAATCCAGCATACCTTGTTGGCTGTGTGATAATGTCGTGCATTCTAAATGTGCGGGTTACACTGGTCTTGTGGGGGATGCTGTTGCCAAACGAAATGGTTTACACTATAGTTGCGACTCGTGTAGGGAGATTGATGGTGAAATGCGGGCGTTTATGCGTCAGACCAGGAGTGGCTTTAGGGGCCTGATTGTTGGATTTCGTAAACTTAACGATCAGCTCACAGCCCTGGACACCCAATTTAATAGCCTTAAACTATTAGATGAGTCTCCGGGGCCTAAAAAGCCCACTCCTTGTGATCTGCCGTTGCCTAATACCCTTCAGCCTCCGACTGCTATTCAGCAGCCTACTACACCGATTACACAGCAGCTCATCTCGTTTGTTACTCCGGTAGCTGTGAGGTCTGCTGCGGACACTGATTCTGTCCCGAAATGTGTGACATCGGCACGAGAAAAACCAGTTGAATTATCCGTGTCGTCCGCTGTCGTGGGTGTTCCGAAAGGGCGACAGCAACAATTAAATTTACAACAGCCGCTAGAAGGCTCGTCGTCCGGACTACCGGCTGTTATAGGTACCATAGTTAATAGTGTTCCCACTGTCCTACCTGTGGCACCTAAGCCTCTAGTCGGTGTTCCACCGAAGAGACTTATTTTTGTTTCTAGGCTTGCCCCTCACTTTTCATCAGATGATGTAAAAGCCTTTATACAGGCAAAAATTCAAGCCCCAGGTATACTGGTGGAGAAATTTAAGTTCGCTTATGAAAGGGATATTGCGTCCTTTAAAATAAGTGTTCCGCCAGAAATATTTACTGATATTTGTTGTAAAGAGTTTTGGCCGGAGCACTTAATAGTAAAAGAATATAAAGCCAAAAAGAAAAATCGGACTCCGATTTTATTACCACCTATTTCTAATGGCGCATCAACTTTAGTTGCTGCGTCAAAAAACTAATTCCATCTTTCGAGCTTGCCTACCAGAATGTTAGAGGTCTTAAATCTAAACTCGCTAAACTGTATTTAGACTCTCTTGCTTTTAATTTTCAAATTATCGCTTTTACTGAGACCTGGCTGAAGCCGGACATCTCAGACTCTTCAATTTTTACCTCCAAATACACCACTTATAGATGCGATCGAGCTTCCCGTATCGGAGGAGGAGTACTTATAGCTGTCGAGTCTGCTCTTTCGTCGGAACGCATTGATCTTCCCATCTCAGAGATTGAGTTGGTGGCTGTACGAGTTGTATTTGGTACTTTTTCTATCTTCATTACATGTTCATATTTACCTCCTCTATCTAATTTGTCTATCTATCAAACCCATCTTAACGCTATTAAATCTATCTCCTCCCTACTTTCTGATAGAGACCTATTAGTAGTTCTTGGGGACTTTAATCTTCCTGTTGTCGAGTGGTCATCGCCATCAGACTCAAACTTTCTGTTGCCGTCATCGTCAAACGAATTTATTGATGGTATACATGAAATGTCCTTACGGCAGGTTAATCGTGTGCGCAATTCAAGAAACAGATCTCTTGATCTAATTTTCGTGTTGGATTCGTTCAACAGTGTTGTGCACAGGATCAATCCGCTTACACTTCCTGAAGACCCTTTTCATCCAACTCTGGAAATGGTCATTGATTTACCAGCCCGAGTCCCTATCAAGGAATCGGAATTAGCTGAACGCATGCGTTGTTTCAGAAAAGCTGATTTTCATAAGCTAAATGATCTTATTCTGCAAGTCGACTGGTCCCAACTGTACAATTGTGCAGACATTGATGTTGCCGTGAAACTTTTTTATGACACCTTGTACCCGATTTTTGATGTCTGCGTTCCTCTTGATCACCCTGCGAGGCCTGATAGGCCTCCCTGGTTCTCAAATGAACTTATGAGGTTAAAAAACGTGAAGTCGAGGTGTTATAAAAAGTTTAAGAAATCGGGAAATCACTCCGATTTCTCCCGCTATGCAGTTGCCCGATCAAATTTTTCCACCCAAAATTCCATCTGCTATAAGAATTACCTTCGGCGTTGTCGCCTTCAATTTTCACATAATCCTAAGCAATTTTTTTAACTTTGTCAATTCTAAACGAAAGACATCTACTTTGCCTTCTTCGGTTAAGTTTGCAGATGAGAGCGCGAACACTGATCCAGGCATAGCCGATCTGTTCGCAAACTTTTTTCAAACTACCTACTCCTCCTCTAGGTATAATAAAAATCAGCCTTATCCTTATCAGTTACAGAGGTCAAACTGCATCTTTAATCCCATTATTACCGAAAGTTCGCTTCTTAGCGACCTTAATACTATCAAGCCGGTTTACTCACCGGGCCCTGATGGTGTTCCTGCTTGCGTGCTTAGATACTGCGCTGCAGCATTATGTAAACCTGTTTTAAAACTTTTTGAATTGTCCGTAAGCACTTCATCTTTTCCGACCATCTGGAAGGAATCATACATTATACCTCTCCATAAGAAAGGGAGTAAGTCCGAAGTCGAAAACTATAGAGGTATTTCCAAATTATCCGCTATACCTAAAGCTTTTGAGAGAATTATAACATCTCAACTGCAGCATTTATGTAGTTCTATTATTTCACCTTCCCAGCATGGGTTCGTGAAGCGCAGATCTACAACCACTAACCTTCTTGAGTTTACTTCGTTTGTAATTGATGGGTTTAAGAAAAGAAAGCAGACTGACGTCATCTATACTGATTTCAGTAAGGCTTTCGACTCTGTCAACCATTCCTTGCTGCTTCATAAATTAAGCCTTCTCGGCTTCCCAGTCAATCTTTTGAACTGGATTTCAGAGTATTTGCGTGACAGAACCCAAAAGGTTCTTTTCAGAAATTCATTTTCTAAACGTATTCTGGTGACTTCCGGTGTTCCTCAAGGTAGTCATCTTGGCCCGCTACTCTTTACTCTTTTCATCAATGACCTTCCCTCGATACTGTCTCACTCTCGAGTATTAATGTATGCTGATGATGTAAAATTGTGCCTTGCATATAAGGATATGGCATCATGTTATCTCTTACAAGCGGACATTGATGCGTTTCAGGCTTGGTGTCTAGCCAACCTGTTAAACTTAAACTGCTCTAAATGTAAGGTAATGACCTTCTATAGAAGCCCTCCTCAATTGGTTTCTTACATCCTTGATAGCATACCGCTTGAGCGTGTTAATAGTACTTCTAATGAAGTTAATGATCTAGGTGTCATCCTTGATCATAAACTTAAATTCGACTCTCATGTTAATACCGTGGTCAATAAGGCCAGAATAGTTATGGGTTTCATCAAGCGATGGTCGAAGGAGTTTGACGATCCGTACACGACAAAAACACTTTATATATCTTTGGTACGACCTATTCTTGAGTATGCCTCATGTATCTGGTCACCACAATATGCTACCCATCAGGACAGAATTGAATCCGTTCAGAAACAATTCTTGTTGTTTGCCCTTAGGGGTTTAAATTGGGATCCTCGTGTGCGGTTACCGTCATACTCCAGTAGACTTCTGATGATTAACCTTCCTTCTTTAATTAATCGTAGAACCATGCTGGGTGTAATATTTATTCATAAATTAATTACTGGTGAAATCGACTCTTCTGTGTTGACTAGCCAATTAAATTTCTCTATCCCTACTAGACTAACACGTAATTTTGTACCTTTATCGCTTCAATTTTGCTCCACTAATTATGCCTTGCATGAACCGTTCAGGGTCCTCTGTGATGACTATAACAAGCATTACAGAGTATTCTGCTCGGAAGCTTCTCTTCCTCGTATAAAGTCTTCTATTCTAAACTATTTAGCAAGTAGATAGTCCTATTTTTATTTGAAATTGTATTTGTACACATACTCGTAGTTTGTATCGACGTTTTTTTTTTAATATTTTTTTTCTTCATATTTATTTTGCATTTCGTGTCGTACGTTACACGACTGCGCCCCTCGGTCGGTTGGGCGGGAGGTGGGATGCAGTACGTTGCATCGGGATTCGCGTTAAAAAAAAAAAAAAAAAAAAAAAAAATAAAGTTTAAAATATGGCTGCCATTTAACAGTATGATATCTAATATTGCCAGCATGTTTTTTTGCATTAACATAGGATGTTATGAGAGAAATAGAAAAATGAGAATTTCTCAAAATCTGTACCGATGATTTTAATGAAATAAATAGCAAAATGATTGATAAATCGTGCTCTATATGCACAACTACCGTGCATTTGGGGCCGTTTTCGGAGAAATTAAATAATAAAGTTTATAATATGGCTGCCATTTAACAGTATGATATCTAATATTGCCAGCATGTTTTTTTGCATTAACATAGGATGTAAAGAAAAAAATGGAAAAAAATAAAAAAAATAAATAAAAAATAAACTGCGCTATTAAGTATGACTTAGTACTTCTCATATAATTTGCTTTGACTTATTAATTTAATTTACCGGAGTCCTTTCCATTTTTTCATGATTACATATAATTCAAATTGAATTGTTTCCCGCTCAGTTCTGCACAAAATTGTTCAACACTGATGCCAGGCAGTCATTCAGTTCACGTAGGAACTAGCAGTTCGATAGACTTTTTAATGAACTATATGAGGTTGGTTTACAATTAATTAATTTTCTCAAAATCTGTACCATTTACTTAAAATAAGTGCCTATAGCTTCCTAAAATATGTATCTACAAGAGGGTATACCGTGCATTGAGGGCCATTGTTTCTGAGTTAAGAAATAAGGGCTCGAAAGCAAGGTTGATTTTTTGCGGTCATTTTATATGGGGCTGACTTGGGGGTTGTTGCACTCTTTTCCAAATATCTTAAAAATGGTACCGACGATTTTAATCAAATTTTCACAGTTGACTAGGAGAAACTATAGGCTTTAATCGTGTATATGCGGTTTTCGGGGCCATCATCCCTAAATTTAGATATTTATGGAATGGTAAAAACCTAATATTTTAACCCCTTGGTTTACCCATATTATAAATTAAAATTCAAAAATAAATTAATGTAGATAGTAAATAATTTAATTTATTGCAATTCTGCATTTAAATTTATTTGGTTTTGTGCTTAAAAACATAAATAAATGCATTTAAAAGTGACCGATTCCTTTTCCGATACCAAGTACCAAAATTGGACGCTAACTCACCGCCGCTAATTTGACGCACATTGTAAATCTGCCGGGCTGCTTGCAAGTTGAAAGCGAGTGGAGAAGAAGAAGACATAACTTTGCAAATTAAAGGCATAGCAGTGCTTAGAAACTACAACAATGAGTTAGAAAAGTGTAGAAGCATAGATCATAGGCTGTAGCTTCAAACCAAAAAGGGATAGCAGGGACAGAATTTGTGGTGTGCTTTTTATACCCTTGCAGAGGGTATTATAATTTTGTCGTGAAATGTGTAACGCATAGAAGGAGACATCTCCGACCCCATAAAGTATATATATTGTTGATCAGTATCAACAGCCGAGTTGATATAGCCATGTCCGTCTGTCCGTCTGTCTGTTTCTATGCGAACTAGTCTCTCAGTTTTAAAGCTATCTTTATGAAACTTTGCAGAAGTCCCTCTTTCTGTTGCACGCAGCCCATATGCCAAAACCAGCTGGATCGGACCACTATATCATATAGCTGCCATAGGAACGATCTGTCGAAAAGTAGGTTCTTGTATGAAAAACATTTTTGTTTATAAAGTTATCTTTACTAAACTTGGTATTTATTAGTTTTACTACGTTCCCCATATATATGCAAAATCCTATTAAGATCGGACAACTATATCATATAGCTGCCATAGGAACGATCGGTCGAAAATTAAGTTTTTGTATGGAAAATTTTTATGTTTTTCAAGATATCTTGACCAAACTCGGTACTTATTAGTTTTACTAAGCTCCCCATATATATGCAAAATTCTTTTCGGATCAGGCAACTATATCATATAGCTGTCGAAAATTAAGTTTTTGTATGGACAATTTTTATGTTTTTCAAGATATCTTGACCAAACTCGGTACTTATTAGTTTTACTTCGCTCCCCATATATATGCAAAATCCTATTAAGATCGGACAACTATATCATATAGCTGCCATAGGAAAGATCGGTCGAAAATTAAGTTTTTGTATGGAAAATTTTTTTGTGTTTCAAGATATCTTGACCAAACTCGGTATTTATTAGTTTTACTACGCTCCCCATATATATGCAAAATCCTATTAAGATCGGGAAACTATATCATATAGCTGCCATAGGAACGATCGGTCGAAAATTAAGTTGTATGAAAAACTTTTTTGTTTTTATACCCTTGCAGAGGGTATTATAATTTTGTCGTGAAATGTGTAACGCATAGAACGAGACATCTCCGACCCCATAAAGTATATATATTCATGATCAGTATCAACAGCCGAGTCGATATAGCCATGTCCGTCTGTCCGTCTGTCCGGGTGCCCGTCTGTCCGTCTGTCTGTTTCTATGCGAACTAGTCTCTCAGTTTTAAAGCTATCTTTATGAAACTTTGCAGAAGTCCCTCTTTCTGCTGCACGCAGTTCATATTTCAAAACCAGCTAGATCGGAACAATATATCATATAGCTGCCATAGAAACGATATGTCGAAAAGTAGGTTCATGTATGAAAAACATTTTTGTTTATAAAGATATCTTGATCAAACGGAATTTATTAGTTTTACTATGCCCCTCATATATATGCAGAATCTTATTAAAATCGGACCACTATATCATATAGCTGGCATAGGAACGATCGGTTGAAAATTAAGTTGTTATATGGAAAATTTGTTTTTTTTCACGATATTTTGATTAAACTCGGCATTGACTTGTTTTACTATGCTCCCCATATATATGCAAAATCCAATTAAGATCGGAAAACTATGTCATATAGCTGCCATAGGAACGATCGGTCGAAATTAAGTTGTTGTATGGAAAACTTTTTTGTTTTTCAAGGCATCTTAACCATACTCGGTTAATTAACTGTCATTAACTATTTTACCTGTGCTTCTTAGATACGGGCAAAGCACTATGAGAATCATGAAAAGGTTGGGTCTGCAAGGGTATGAAATCTTCGGCTTGCCGAAGATAGCCCTTCCTTCTCGTTTCATTGTCGAGTCGTTTGTTTTGATTATGGTTGTTGTTGGTTCATATGGGAAATGTTCTGAAGTTGTCTTTGATTTTTGGGCAACGGCAGAAGTAGCTGTAGACAGCCTGGTGTTGGGTTTGCAATTTGTCATTGAGTAATACTCAATTGTGTTTGCAACCTCGCTATCGCTCGGGAAGTGTTTCGAAAAAGAGCTTTTGATCCAAAAGCCTCCTCTGTCTCTTCATTACTCAATGGCCGTTACTCATCTACGTGTTTATATTGTCTTTGGCAGAAGGGGGTTCAGGGTACCCCTGGTCGGCTACTCGCCATTGAGTAATAAAGAGACAGAGGAGGCTTTTGGATCAAAAGCTCTTTTTCGAAACACTTCACGAGCGATAGCGAGGTTGCAAACACAATTGAGTATTACTCAATGACAAATTGGAAACACAACACCCAGCTGTCTACAGCTACTTCTGCCGTTGCCCAAAAAATCAAAGACAACTTCAGAACATTTCCCATATGAACCAACAACAACCATAATCAAAACAAACTGACTCGACAATGAAAAAGCACACCCCAAATTCTGTCCCTGCTATCCCTTTTTGGTTTGAAGCTACAGCCTATGATCTAAGCTTCTACAGTCTTCTAACTCATTGTTGTGGTTTCTAAGCACTGCTATGCATTTAATTCGCAAAGTCATGTCTTCTTCGTCTCCACTCGCTTTCAACTTGCAAGCAGCCAGGCAGATTTTATAATTTTTCATTTTTCGATCAGCAAGGCACCCTTTCTCAAAACAGGATATTTTAACTATTCATAATTTCTGTCACCTAATACCACTAACCTTCTCATATACACATTTTTATCTAATGTCTGAGAAATATATAATTTCGTATTTAGTGTGCAACTATTAGTACAATCAATAATAATTGTTTTCTTGAAACATTCTATACCATTTCTATAAATAAGGGTATCAATGCCTCGACGCGCCAAATAGTTGTTGGCATGTGTGTCTAATCTCACACACATTGGCAAAAAATATGCATGTATGTGTTTTTCAAGCCAAGGGAAGTATATGAATTTGAGAAGATTGCAACATTCTGTTGCGCATGTGACGTCACAGTTATGGCTTTTTGTATGCGACCGCTACGTACAATAAAGTAATACATTATTAAATACATGCATTTTTATAGCAGACCCTATTAATATATTACTTTAATGTACGTAATAAAGATAGAAATATATTGTAAGCATCACAAGAAATTAAATTCTTTAAAACGTGACGTAATAGTATATGATGTTGACGCGTCGTATGCGTAACCCTTTGAGTTGAATGGCATGGCCTGCTCGCATTCGATTTTTCTACCTACTTGCGCCGAGACTCGGCTATGCAACAACAACATTAGAACCCAAATAGTGTTGTTGTTGTTTCTACGCGCCGCCTTGTTGGAACGGCAGAGAAACCAGCAACAAACACAGTGGCATTATTTGTCCCTTTTCTTTGCACTGAGTTTCCTGTGTCCTCATCATCGCGCAGAAACTTTTGAAGACCAAGACGGACGACGAAAAAAACAAATGGGTTTTCGTGCGCACTGTTGTTGTTTTGCAAGTGATTTGTTGTTGCTTCCTATGGTAAATGAGCTTAATTGTTGAGTTTGATTTTGCGTTTGCGGACCATCCCGATCTACCTCTCGGGATTTTTAAAACGGTAAAATAAGCTCGGAGTGAGGAATTCTGCTCTGTCTCTTTATTACTCAATGGCTACTCGCGACTAGAGGGTCTTACTCGGTTTTTTAATGTTAAAGCAAACGACCTCATATGAATGGATGTTAGGGTATACGTTTTCTTTTGTGTGTGTATATATGTATTTTTGCAGCTGCGCCTGCACTAGAGGCTGATCAATGTGTTTCGTTTTATAATGTTCATTGAAGCTGGGAGGCAAACTGTGGCCCAGTGTCTGTGAATGTGTTTGAACGTTTGCTGAACAGTGGGATGTGACAAAAATTAAGAATTGTCGCGAAATCTCTTTGTACCACTTTATCATAGAATTAGCTGTCATAGGAATATTCAGTCGAAAACTACGTACATACGAGTACTTTTTAATACCCTTGCAGAGGTATTATAATTTTGTCTTGAAATGTGTAACGCATAGAAGGAGACATCTCCGACCCCATAAAGTATATATATTTATGATCAGTATCAACAGCCGAGTCGATATAGCCATGACCGTCTGTCCGTCAGACTGTTTCTATGCGCACTAGTCTCTCAGTTTTAAAGCTATCTTTATGAAACTTTGCAGAAATCCCTCTTTCTGCTGCACGCAGTTCATATGTGAAAACCAGCTAGATCGGATCACTATAACATATAGCTGCCATAGGAACGATCTGTCGAAAAGTAGGTTCTTGTATGAAAAACATTTTTGTTTATAAAGATATCTTGAACAAACTCGGCATTTATTAGTTTTACTATGCTCCCCATATATATGCAAAATCCTAGTAAGATCGGACCACTATATCATATAGCTGCCATAGGAACGATCGGTCGAAAATTAAGTTGTTATATGAAAAATTTGTTTGTTTTTCACGATATTTTGACCAAACTCGGTATTTATTTGTTTTACTATGCTCCCCATACATATGCAAAATCCTATTAAGATCGGACCACTATATCAAATAGCTGCCATAGGAACGATCGGTCGAAAATTAAGTTGTTGTATGGAAAATTTGTTTGTTTTTCACGATATCTTGACCAAACTCGGCATTTATTTCTTTTACTATGCTCCTCATATATATGCAAAATCCTATTGAGATCGGACAACTATATCATATAGCTGCCATAGGAACGATCGGTCGAAAATTAAGTTGTTGTATAAAAAATTGGTTTTTTTTTCACGATATCTTGACCAAACTCGGCATTTATTTCTTTTACTATGCTCCTCATATATATGCAAAATCCTATTGAGATCGGACAACTATATCATATAGCTGCCATAGGAACGATCGGTCGAAAATTAAGTTGTTGTATGAAAAATTTGTTTGTTTTTCACGATATCTTGACCAAACTCGGCATTTATTAGTTTTACTACGCTCCCCATATATATGCAAAATCCTATTAAGATCGGACCACTATATCAAATAGCTGCCATAGGAACGATCGGTCGAAAATTAAGTTGTTGTATGGAAAATTTGTTTGTTTTTCACGATATCTTTCTCGGCATTAACTTTTTTCCCTGTGTTTCTTAGATATGAACATTATGAAAAGGGTCTGCAAGGGTATTAAATCTTCGGCTAGCCGAAGATAGCCCTTCATTCTCGTTTGATTATCAAAGTATCTTGAGCAAACTCGGCAAAATTAATTTATTGTAAGGACAACGTTTTTGTTTTTCAAGATATTTTTACCAAACCCGGTATTTATCTGATAATTATTTACAACGGAACACTATATCACATAGCTGCCATAAGAATGATCGGTCGAAAATGATCCGTTGCTCATCTTCGTGTTTATATTGTCTATGGCAGAAGGGGGTTCAGGGTACCCCTAGTCGGGTACTCGCGACTAGAGCGTTTTACTTGGTTTTTTAATGTTAAAGCAAACGAGCTCATATGAATGGATGTTGGGGTATACGTTTTCTTTTGTCGGTCGAAAATGAGGTTCTTGTCTGAAAAACTTTATGGTTTATAAAAATATTTTGAACAACCTAGGCATTTATTAGTTTCACAATGCTTCTTATATATGTATGTATATGCTAAGTGCTATCATCATTGGACCACTATATCAAAAAGCTGCCATATGTTTATTTCATGCATTTACGAGCTTCACTATTCACACATATGTACCGTATTGCAAGAAATTGTTTTCACATTGAAAAAAAAATATATTTTTATGCTCTCTTAGCAAAAATTATTACTTTTAAATATTGTAACAATTTTTTTTATACCCTTGCAGAGGGTATAATAATTTTGTCGTGAAATGTGTAACGCATAGAAGGAGACATCTCCGACCCCATAAAGTATATATATTCTTGATCAGTATCAACAGCCGAGTTGATATAGCCATGTCCGTCTGTCCGTCTGTCTGTTTCTATGCAAACTAGTCTCTCAGTTTTAAAGCTATATTTATGAAACTTTGCAGAATTTCTCCTTGGTGGCACGCAGTTCATATGTCAAAACCAGCTAGATCGGACCACTATATCATATAGCTGCCATAGGAACGATCGGTCGAAAAGTAGGTTCTTGTATGAAAAACATTTTTGTTTATAAAGATTTCTTGATTTAACTCGGTATTTATTAGTTTTACTACGCTTCCCATATATATGCAAAATCCTATTAAGATCGGACAACTATATCATATAGCTGACATAGGAACGATCGGTCGAAAATTAAGTTGTTGTATGAAAAACTTTTTTTTTTTGACAAGGACATGGACGTATGCCAGACAGAAGCAAGCACAAAGTGCTTAGAATTCGTGATAACCGAAAAGGTTCGGCCTGCAAGGGTATTAAATCTTCGGCGTGCCGAAGATAGCCCTTCTTTCTCGTTTTAATTTATTATAGTTTCTTATATTATTTACTAATATGATTCATTAAAATAATAACAGAAAATATAAAGATATGTGAGAAAAAATTCAAAAACAAAAAATGGTCGGTTTTTCCACTGTCAAACAATTGTTTACACATTTATCATGAGTGATTATAAAATTTATTTAAGGAACTGAAATTATCTTTTTTTTTATATTTAATATTTTGTATGGCCACCATTGACTTTTATGACTTCGTGTAGGCGGCTTTTCATTGAATGAATTAGCTTTTTAAAGTCATAATGGGTCGGTAACTGCTGCCACTCTTCTAGTATAGCAGTTTTAAGTGCTGTTTGGTTCTTTGGATGCCTTTTAGCCACTCTTTTCTTTAACAAAGCCCACACATTTTCGATGGGATTGAGATCAGGACTCTGCGCAGGTGTGTCTAAGACTTTACCGCAGTTATATAGTAGCCACAAGCGTACCATATGTGCCTTATGCTTTGCGTCGTTGTCCTGATAAAATTTATAATTCGGCATATTTTCTCTATATATATAACTGTTTGTCCTGACTGACTGACTGACTGACTGACTGATTGGTGATCAACGCACAGCCCAAACCGTAAGAACTAGGAAGCTGAAATTTTCACTGTAGCTACCTTATGTGATGTAGGTACACGTTTAGACGGGGTTTCGGGAAATTCCACCCGCAAGTGTGGAAAAATCGCGAAAAACGTTTGTATGTAACTTTTTTGTTTACCATCCGATCGACCTCAAACTTATTTTCAAAGATCTTTGTTCAAATTCATTTGAGGGGTGTTTCACAATTTTAGGAAAATCCGTTCCTCCTTGGTGGAAATGGAGGTCAAAGATTTGGTGGGTGACGTTTCGCGCTCAAACTCATTTCCAGAGATACGTGTTTCACACTTTTTGCAGAATTCAAACTTCTTCGGTGGGAATGCGATTTAAAGATTTGTTGGGCGAAGTTTTAAGTTGTGTCCGATTTGCTTCAAACTTATTTTCAAAGCTCTACATAAGAACTTAATAAATACTTATTTCAGCGATTTGGAAAATTCCACCCGCAACAGTGGTAAATTGACGGAAAACGGTTGCATGAAAGTTTTTTGTTTACCATCCGATCGGCCCCACACTTATTTTCAAAGATCTTTGTTCAAATTAATTTAAGGGGTGTTTCACACTTTTAGGAAAATCCGTTCCTCCTTGGTGGTAATGGAGGTCAAAGATTTGGTGGGTGACGTTTCGCGCTCAAATTCATTTCCAGAAATCTATAAGAAAAATCATTTGAGACGTGTTTCACACTTTTTGCAGAATCCAAACTTTTTCGGGTGGAATGCGACTCAAAGATTATTTGTACGAAGTTTTAAATTGCGTCCGATTTGCTTCAAACTTATTTTCAAAGCTCTACATAAGAGTGTAATGAATACGTGTTTCAGCGATTTGGGAAATTCCACTCGCAACAGTGGTAAATTGGAGGAAAACGTTTGTATGAAAGTTATTTGTTTACAGTCCGATCAGTTTCAAAATCATTTCAAATTTGTTTGAGAACATTGATTTTATAATATTATATTTTATATTATATACGTGCAACGGGCAAGGCCGGGTTATACCGGCTAGTTGTTTATAAACTCAAATTTATTCGCGCTGCTTGTCAATTGGTTTTTTAAAATACTTAAATATTGCTGTTCATGGTGTTTTCAATAAAGGCCAAAACTCCGACTCCTTGGCTTGAGATGCACCCCCAAATCATTATAGACAATTTGCCAAATTTGACTGTGGGAATGATGTTGCGATTTTCTAATGAAGTTAGGGCCTTACGCCACACTCTTGTTGGCCCATCATTATAGTACAACATCATTTTGGTCTCATCGCAGAAGATGACGTCATCCCAATATTCGGCAGGTTGGTTATGGTGCATTGTGGCGAAGGACAATCGTTTTCCAACATTGACATCGGAGAGCATTGGTGTCTTGCGAGCAGCTCTTGACTTGTACTCGTGCCGTAGTATGGCCTGACGTACAGTTTCATGGAAGACAACTAGATTTAACTCTTCCTTCAGCTCCCTTGCAAGTGTTCTCGTCGAAAGCATAGGATTTTCGTCCAGTTTTTTCACCAATACGCGCTCTGCGCGTTTACTTAGTTTTTGCTCCTTTCTTTGGCTCCAAACTTCCCTCGTTTTCAGCGCGATTGATAATATTGAAAATGGTCTTGCGGGTTACAGAAAACATTTCTGATAATTCCCGTGCACTTTTACCCAATTGGTAATTATAATACACTAACTGAATCACCTCGAAAGATAATCTTTTCCCTGGCATTTTGAAAATTGTCTAAATCAGTTCTGAAGCGCAATAAACGAAAATTTTCAGCACATACATACATATGTATGTAAGAAGACTAATGCGTAAAGCAAAACAAATGCTAAGCAAAAGTTACTGTAAATTTACCGCTATTCACTGCATAAGCGCAAAGAGGAATGCAAAACATTGTTGTGAAAACAATTGTTTGACAGCGGCAAAACCGACTATTTTTTGTTTTTGTATTTTTTCTCACATATCTTTATATTTTCTGTTATTATTTTAATGAATCATATTAGTAAATAATATAAGAAACTATAATAAATTTTTAAAAAAATTTGTATTATATCTTTGGCAGGTTTCGAACTCGTAACTGACCGCGCTGCTTTCCGCCTTTACTCGATAGCCATACCAATAATTAAGTCTTAATGAGAAACGAGAAAGAATGGCTATCTTCGGCACGCCGAAGATTTAATACCCTTGCAGGCCGAACCTTTTCGGTTATCACGAATTCTAAGCACTTTGTGCTTGCTTCTGTCTGGCATACGTCCATGTCCTTGTCAAAAAAAAAAAAACAAAACTTTAAAAACAAAAAAGTTTTTCATACAACTTAATTTTCGACCGATCGTTCCTATGGCAGCTATATCATATAGTTGTCCGATCTTTAAAGGATTTTGAATGTAAATGGGGAGCGTAATAAAATTAATAAATACCGAGTTTGGTCAAGATATCTTGAAAAATATAAAAATTTTCCTTACAAAAACTTAATTTTTGACCGATCGTTCCTATGGCAGCTATATGATATAGTTGTCCGATATCAATAGAATTTTGTATATATATGGGGAGCGTAGTAAAACTAATAAATACCTAGTTTGGTCAAGATATCTTGAAAAACATAAAAATTTTCCACACAAAAACTTAATTTTCGACCGATCGTTCCTATGGCAGCTATATGATATAATTCCCCGATCTTAATAGAATTTTGCATATATATGGGGGGCTTAGTTAAACTAATAAACACCGAGTTTAGTCAAGATATCTTGAAAAACATAAAAATTTTCCATACAAAAACTTAATTTTCGACCGATCGTTCCTATGGCAGCTATATGATATAGCGGTCCGATCCTGATAGGATTTTGCAGATATATAAGGAGCGTAGTAAAACTAATAAATACCGAGTTTAGTCAAGATATCTTGAAAAACATAAAAATTTTCCATACGAAAACTTAATTTTCGACCGATCGTTCCTATGGCAGCTATATGATATAATTGCCCGATCTTAATAGAATTTTGCATATATATGGGGAGCTTAGTTAAACTAATAAATACCGAGTTTGGTCAAGATATTTTGAAAAACATAAAAATTTTCCATACAAAAACTTAATTTTCGACCGATCGTTCCAATGGCAGCTATATGATATAGTTGTCCGATTTTAATAGGATTTTGCATATATATTGGGAGCGTAGTAAAACTATCAAATACCGAGTTTCAAGAAATCTTTATAAACAAAAATGTTTTTCATACAAGAACCAACTTTTCGACCGATCGTTCCTATGGTAGCTATATGATATAGTGAGCCGATCCAGCTGGTTTTGACATATGAACTGCGTCCAACAGAAAGAGAGAATTCTGCAAAGTTTCATAAAGATAGCTTTAAAACTGAGAGACTAGTTCGCATAGAAACAGACAGACGGACAGACGGACATGGCTATATCAACTCGGCTGTTGATACTGATCAAGAATATATATACTTTATGGGGTCGGAGATGTCTCCTTCTATGCGTTACATATTTCACGACAAAATTATAATACCCTCTGCAAGGGTATAATAACCTTACAAATGTTTTTACAGATTCTGCTATACTAGTACACAAATGTTAAAAGTGCAACAACTAACGGAAAAAGACAAACTATTAATTAATCTAGGCAACTAAAAATAAGAATAAATGCATTACTGCCAAAAAATAGATCCAAAAGGGGTGTATAAGACGGTCTTGGTAGCATGATAAAGGTTGTAACGGGCAATATGGATGCAAAAGATTAAAATAACATCGACGAAAGATTTATTGCAATAAGAGAAAATGAAGAAAATATTGTGAAAAACATAAATCAACAAACTATATTTGGAGAAGAAATAGCTTTAAGATGTAAAAACAACCGAACATATTAACTAAGAGCAAGAAGTCATAAACAATTTTATAAATAATTATACAAATAATATATATAAGACCCTAAACGAGGAACATAACGATATACATTTTACAATATATATCCCAAATTAACGTAAACATCGACATTATATACAGTCATATACAAATATATACAATAACAAAATTAAAAGTTATTCCAAATTCATTTTAACAAAAGGAGAATCCGAAGTAATCAATAAACTAATAACCGAACAAGGCATTGTAGTAAAATCAGAAGAACATTTATATAGATTACTAACACTAGAAGTTTATATACAGGAAACAATTGTTTAACATTAAGATACCAATATTTGACAAAAACCAATACGAACTCTTACACATTGTTCCATTACCTGTAAATGAATCATAAATGTTAATTTTACCAAACTATGTTACTTAAAAACAAGCTGGCCATAATAGATATTTCAATAACAAATGCCCCAAAGTCCATCAGACATACATCTGCGAAAACACCGAATCTACAACTAATATGATCATCTTTCAATGTCTACAAGCCATACTATCAGACCAAACAACAACATGTGATCTCAAAGACGTCGGCAACGAAGAAGCCATCAGAGAAGTAGAGCAAAGGCACATTCTTATATTTGATACGGTCAGCAATAACCTCATCATGCAGCAGACCTCGAACGATTAAAAGATCAGCGATTGTTACATACAAAGATTCTACGGTGAACATTAATGGTTTAATATACGACGACTCAGAATTGAAATTCGAAGAAACAACTCAACTATTAATACAAGCATTCGAAGATTTCAAAATTAACAACACCATTGAACACCTAAACCTACACAAACTCCATCTTTTTATTTTATTTATTTATTTCATTTTTTAATGGTCGACAAAATGAGTGTCTTCCTAATTATTCAATACATTATATATACAATTATGAAAGTTAAATGTTAAAAGCCTAGTTAGAGAACACAATTTTCTAATGGCATCACCGACCGATGGAGGTGTTTTATTTGCCAGTCCGGCCAGCTGTGCCCCTTTTCACAGCTAATTTTGTCAGTAACGCTATTAGAGTCTACATCTAAGAAGAAGGGTGTAAGTAGGAAAAAAGTGTTCTTAAGTAAAATTAAAAATAATCTTAATTGGCTATATTTTTTAAGAAAATACCATAAATAGGAGAAAAGAAAGTAAGAAGATTGTTAATAAAGTAAAGAACTGTAAGCTAGATATATAGAGTGCTAAGTAGATAGGATAAAGAGATAGTATTGGGAAAGTAATGGGAAATCACCAACCCGGTCGGGGAAAATTTACAGACTGTCCGGCAAGCTATGCCCCTGCTTATAGCTGGAAATGGTCAGTGACTTCCCGAAGGCATCCTGAAAGCAACGATTTTATTAGGGGTAGAGAAAGTTCGGTAGTGAAAACGTTATGCAAACTATTGTAATTTTTACATAGCACGCGAAAAGGATTGTGCATAGCGTAGTCTGTTGTGCACGTCGATAGGAATAAGGGGCGATAATTATTGGTTGGTCTAGCGTGAACAGAGAATAGAAGACGGCCAAGCAGAAAAGGAGAATATATATCGCCAACAACTATCTTATGTAGAAGGACAACACCGAGAATTGTCCTACGGTTGGTTTAACGACGGAAGATTAAGAAGAGGCAGTCTGCTGGAATAGGATGGCAACCGAAGATTAGGGTCCCAATTTATTCTTCGGAGACCAGATGCAAGAGCAGTATTCAAGGATAGGGCGAACAAGAGAGAGAAAAGCATCGTTAAACTCTTTAGGCCATCGTTTAATGAATCCAAGTACACCTTTTGCCTCATTAACGTATCTATGTGAAGATTGAAGCAGAGCTTAGAATCAAAGAACGCCTAGATCCTTAACTGTTAGTATACGTTGCAATGGAGTATTGCCGATTGTATAACTGACAAGATAAGGTGTAGTACGATTAAATGTCATAAACATACACTTTGAACAATTTAGATGCAATTGATTGGCCGAGCACCTAAGTTGCATAGCGTTCAAATCGTCTTGAAGACGAGAATGATGTAGGGGATTGGTGTATGATAGAATATGTTTCACGTCGTCCGCATACATGAGTACACGGGCATGGGATATAACAGAGGGAAGATCATTTATAAAAAGAGTAAAGAGTAAAGGTCCAAGATGACTACCTCGAGGAACACCAGAAGTAACGTGAACCTGTTTAGAGGTAGTCAGCCTCAGCATTACTCTTTGGGACCCACCTTTCAAATAAGAACTAATCCAAAGCAAAAGAGACGGAGGGAAACCTATTCGGTCAAGTTTAAAAAATAAAATTTCATGGTGCACAGAGTCAAACGCCTTACTGAAGTCAGTGTAAATGACATCAGTTTGCATTTTCGAAAGGAAAGCATCATTTACCAAGGAAGTAAACTCAAGTAGATTGGTCGTAGTTGATCGATTCTTTACGAATCCATGTTGAACAGGGGAAACAACTGATTTGCAGAAATGCTGCAAATTCGAAGTGATTATTTTTTCAAATAATTTAGGAATAGCGGACAGTTTTGCAATGCTCCTGTATTTTGTATATCAGACTTTCCACCTTTCTTGTGGAGAGGAATGATATAAGATTCTTTCCAAAGAGATGGAAAGACAGAAGATTCAAGGGAAAGATTAAAAAGCTTTAGCAATGGATAAACAAGGGAAGAACTACACTCCTTGAGTAGACAACTAGGGATATTGTCAGGCCCAGGAGAGAAATAAGTTTTTAAAGAATTTAAAGCTAAGAGGAGAGAGGAATGGGAAATAATAGGAAGAGGTATAGAACTAGAGGAAGCAATAGTATAAGAGTCAGAATTATTATTAGGACAAAATGAAAAGTAAGTTGATTGGAAAAAATTAGCAAAGAGGTTAGCAGAATCAGAGTCATTGCTAGCTTTATCCATCCCAAGAGAAAAAGAAGATGGCAAACTTGAAGATTTACGATTTAAGTTTATAAAATTGTAAAACTGTCTTGGATTTTGGGCAAATTGCCTTTTGCAACGAGAAAGATAGTTCTCATAGCACTGAGAATTAAGAAGAAAGAAGTTCGACTTGGCTATGGAATATTTAGCCAAGTCAATACTCGAACCAGATCTATTAAACTTATTAAAATATTTAGACTTAATATTTTGTAGGTTTGATAGTCTGGGAGTGAACCAGGGTGGCTTTGAAGAAGTAGTCGAAGGAATTGACTTGGGAATACACAAATCTAAGAAGGAGTTTAGGGTGTTTTAAAAAAAGTTAATAGCAGTATTCATATCAACCAAGTCATATAAGAAAGACCAATCGGTTGCGTAAATAAGTTGATTCAGCAATGAATAATTTCCTTTGCGAAAGCAACGGCGGGGCTTATTGGCCGATGAGCACGAAATGGGAGGATTACAATGGAACATTGCAACCTCTAAAGTAGGATGATATACATCCTCAGGGAGAGATAAAGGAGGGGACCTAGACGCATTAGACATAAGGTAGTCGTTAACATATGCAAGGTCAAGTTTTCTAAGCAAATGATTAGAAATTGAATTGATTTGAAGAAGAAGAAACTTCTTAATACAAGAAATATGTTTCATATAAACTTGAATATCAGAAGAAGGAGGAACATAAGAGCAAGTAATATAAATACTCCGTGTAGGAAAAGACACCTTGACTGAGACAATCTCAGCGTCAGTAGGCGTACTAAAACAGAAAAGTTCTGACTGGAGAGTGGCTTTAACGGCAATTTATACCCCACCACCTCGAGTCGACCGATCATTTCTATGCAAAATAAAATGATTCGAAAAAACCTCAAAATCAGATATGGTTGAATTTAACCATGTTTCTGAAAATGCGATTATATCCGAATCGAAGGAAGTGCTGGCCATGAAAAGATTTTTAAGTTTGGAAATGAGACCTCTGACATTCTGATAATGAATAGAGACTTGGTAAGAACAAGTTAGTTTTCTGGGGCAGACATGGTACCCTCTATTGAAGGGACTGGAAGGGTGACAGGCTGGTTACGCTTTTTTGGCTTGAACTCGTGAACAATCATGTGTGGAGGCCAAAATTTGGGATCACAAATGATTGGGAACATATCATGTGAAGTATTTATTTTGAATGATGATATTTCACGAGGAGTGGAGAAATTAAATTTGGTAATTGACACACTAGCAGAAGATCTGCTAGCAATATTAGCTGCCAATGACTCAGAGGTGGTGTCAGACGAGAGTCGAGACACAAAAACTTGCCTACAAGGGGCAACAACAGTTAAAGTAGGAGCTGATGGGGCTGCAGGGAGAACAGGATTTGGTGGAGCCAAGGAGGCACCATGATTGTTTTTAACAATCTGGGCAAGATTGTGCGCAGGTCTACCTTTGCGGCCAGGAGCTGAGGAGGCTGAGGCAGTTTGGCTAACTGGGACAGGTTCAGGTACGGGGTCTAATGGGACTATTAACAGGGGATAAAACTGGGGTAATATTTGGGCAGTCGCTCGGAGAAGGCGATAATGACAACATTGGAGATAAATCCAAGTTGCCGGGCAGGGACAAAAGAGACATAGGTGTCCTGACAGACGGAGAGGGCAACTGCAATAATTGAGGCTCCAACCGGCGATTGGTTGGGGACTCAAATTTGTATTTGCTAAGCAACTCAAATCTCGAGTCAAAACTACTCGAGAGCTGCTTAGCCACGCTATTTAGTTTTAAGAATTGATTTCTGACAGAATTATACATTCTGGAGAAATCAATTTGCTTGTCGATGCATTCTGGGCACGACCAACGCAAGCCGCCGCAGCCCTTCTTGGCAATTGCAGCGATCTTGTCGCAATCACGCCCAGTGAGACCTGCACATTTAGCTTGCATTATATTCTCACACAGCCAGCATTTAACAAATTGCGGCAATGCAGAATCATCAGCCTGCTTGAACGTGCAAAGTGTCTTACAGCAGGACATAATTTCTACCAGCGTTATAAGATAAGCAGAAGTTGCGAGAGCGCAGAGCAAAACGAAACACGGTGCAGAAAAATAGAGCAAGTAAACGCTCAAAAATAACTATTCGTACACAAACAAATTGTTTGGAGCGAAAAGCAACAGCAAAAATTTGCGAGAGCGCGATGCACAAGCAGAAATATGCAGCATCGAATACACGCACAAACAAGTGTATGCACAGGGGAGCACCAAAGCAAAAGAATCAAAACAGGCAATAACAACAATACGGAACTGACGCCGTGTTTAATAAATGCAATAATTAACAGACTTACGCTGCACAACAGATAACACTTTGCACAAGTTATAAAAGCTTTTTAAATAAGCGCAAAAATATATAAAAATCTTGGAGCACAAGTAAAACACATCAATCACTCTCAACTTTTTTGAGGAAAGAGTAATTTGCAATTTAAATTCTTCAATTTGCTGAGCTACCAAATCAGCTGTCAAGTTATTGTTAACCATTTTAAATTTTGAAAATCTTCAATTAAACTTTCTATTTGATTATCCAGTTTCTAACAATAATTACTACTACAATTTAAATTTGTTTATAATAATAAAAAATTTTCAGATGGCTTACGTAGAAGTTCTTTTTTTATCGGTGAATTTAAAGTCTTCCAAGTCTTCCTTCCTTCCTTCTGGTTATAGGGTTTAGGGTTTTTTTTTAAGTTGTCCTCATTCGGAGACCTCGGGTTGATGAATTTTTCATAATTGGTCACATATGAAACGTTTTTATTTTACGATCTTTTCATATATTGAAATTTTCGATTCACTTTAAGTATCTTTTTTGTTTGATGATTTTTATGCCCTGAACCCATTCAAAATGGGTAAAAAGGGTATAATGTATTTGTGCAAATGTATGTAACAGGTCTAAGTCTTCTTTAACTACTTTTTTTTTTAATCTAGGTTGAAATTTGTTTCGTTCGCCATGTTTTTTCTCATAATTTATTTCACCTACTTGGCCATTTTTTGGTGACTTCTTTTCGTAATGGCACTCTAACATTTTTGCTTGGTATGATTTTAGTTTATCTGACAAGTTTGGATGTCCTATTTTGTTAAATATTATGTCACATGGTTTTTCTTGGGCTGTTGATTGAATTGTGTTGTTATATTCTTTAACTGCTCGGTATATGACTTCGGAATGATCCATTATATTGTATTCTTCTTGAATACAACGAGAAAGTTCGATTATTGTTGAATGAACTCTTTCTACCTGACCGTTGCTTAAACTGTGTCTGAGATCTGCATAATAAATCGTTAAACCTGACCGAGACATTGATGAATTAAATTGTGCTGATGAAAACGTAGGTTCGTTGTCCATCATTATGGATTTAACAAAAGGAAAAGTTTGGATAAGTTCCAACACTTTGTTTGCCATATCTAAATTGTTATTGATTTCCTTTATCGCGTCTAAGCACGTTATGAATGTTAATTTTTGAGCATAAAAAATGTCAATATGTAATTGTTCACCTTCTCTTTCCGGAATAGGAGCTTTGGAAATAGAAATTTGCTTCGGGTTTCTGTTATATTTATTTTTGTTACAAATTTTGCAATAGCGTAGGTGTTGTTTAAGATTTTTGTATAATGTTGGCCAATAATCGTATTTAAGAATTTGCTTAACGTTTTCATTCAAACCTCTATGAGCGCGAGCATGTGTTTCTTCTATTATTATTTCTTGGTCGTTTTTGTTTTCGATGTCTAGGACAAACTTTCTTGTAAATACAAATTTATTGTTAAGTGTTTTTATACCCTTGCAGAGGGTATTATAATTTTGTCGTGAAATGTGTAACGCATAGAAGGAGACATCTCCGACCTCATAAAGTATATATATTCTTGATCAGTATCAACAGCCGAGTTGATATAGCCATGTCCGTCTATCCATCTGTCCGTCTGTCTGTTTCTATGCGAACTAGATTTCAGTTTAAAAGCTATCTTTATGAAACTTTGCAGAATTCCTTCTTTCTGTTGCACGCAGTTCATATGTCAAAACCAGCTGGATCGGACCACTATATCATATAGCTGCCATAGGAACGATCGGTCGAAAAGTAGGTTCTTGCATGAAAACATTTTTGTTTATAAAGATATCTCGAAAAAATGGTATTTATTAGTTTTACTACGCTCCCCATATATATGCAAAATCCTATTAAGATCGGACAACTATATCATATAGCTGCCATAGGAACGATCGGTCGAAAATTAAGTTTTTGTATGGAAAATTTTTATGTTTTTCAAGATATCATGAGCAAACTCGGTATTTATTATTTTTACTATGCTCCCCATATATATGCAAAATCCTATTAAGATCGGACAACTATATCATATAGCTGCAATAGGAACGATCGGTCTAAAATTAAGTTTTTGTATGGAAAATGTTTTTGTTTATAAAGATATCTCGAAAAAACGGTATTTATTAGTTTTACTACGCTCCCCATATATATGCAAAATCCTATTAAGATCGGCCAACTATATCATACAGCTGCCATAGGACCGATCGGTCGAAAATTAAGTTGTTGTATGGAAAATTTGTTTGGTTTTCACGATATCTTGACCAGACTCGGCATTTATTTGTTTTATTATGCTCCTCATATATATGCGAAATCCTATTAAGATCGGACCACTATATCATATAGCTGCCATAGGAACGATCAGTCGCAAATTAAGTTGCTGTATGGAAAACTTTTTTGTTTTTCAAGACATCTTAACCATACTCGGCATTTACTTTTTTCCCTGTGCTTCTTAGATATGAACATTATGAAAAGGTTGGGTCTGCAAGGGTATTAAATCTTCGGCTAGCCGAAGATAGCCCTTCTTTCTCGTTTCTTGTTATATTTTCATTTAACATCCTATTTATTTCGTGACTAACAAAATTGTTAGCTGAGTGAGGATAAGGATATTGCTTACTATAAATTGCAACTTAATGTTCTTATCTCTCCTCTAATATCTGTTCTAAAAGGGAGACATGTTTGAATCTGAGAATGCTTAGTTTCTATTTGTTGAACGACTTGTTGCTCAAGGAATTATTAATGGAATGATTTATTTTGCATTAAGAAGAACTTGTCGTAGAGGACACCGACATCTTTCGACGTCTGCTATTTTTGCCTTTTAATTTCTTTAGCTTTTCTTCCTTAAGATTATCGTCAACATTAATTTTTCTGATACGGGGCGTCACTTAAAGACGATGATTCTGTATCGGATACATTAAATAGGGAAAATGATTGACATTATCCGTTTTGAAAGTCCAAATAAGAGGCAAAGTTATAGTCTTCGTTAGAACTTTTTAAATTGCCAACCGTTTCTTAGACATGTTTAACGAAATAAATTTTGTTTCAGAGTTCCATTTGATAGGTCGATTACTGCTTTAATCTCCTTCAGTAGATTATAGCCGACTAATAGATCTGCTTCTAGATTTTTTATTTCGTAAAATCTGTGGCGTTTGCCAAATATGTTTATATTATAAAAGTGCGTTATAATACTGTAACCGTTTACAGTTTTGATTCTTTTTTTTATAAATAATTCTTCTGCATTATCATATATACCCTCTTTTATATAACAAGCGGTAGCACCGGTGTCAATTAATATTTTTAAACTTTTATTTATTTTTTTGTCTATTCTGAAAATGAAGGGGAGTTCTCCCCCTCTTCCTCTAAAAAATGGTCTTTCTCATGGTTATTAATACGCATGAGCTTGTTAGGTTGCTGAACCGAAGGGGGAGCATATTCCCGTTTCTCTGGTTGCGTAGAGTTTTTATTTTGGGATACGGATAAGGTGTATTTTGTATTTGTATGGATTTGTCTACATCCATGGGCTCCGGTGGAGGATGAGGAATCTTGTTGCTTTGCGCAAAATTTTGGTTTTGTGAAACTTGATTGAACCTTAAGTGATTTTCATACCTTTTATTAGTTTGGTTTGGGGTTTCAGCTCACTTTTGCTGATTTTTTTGCGTTGTGAAGTGATTGTAAGCGAAGTTTGTCCTTTGGTAACTCGCTTCGAGTTACTGAGCTTTTGCCAAAGCATTAGGCAAATTCTCTGGTTAAAGGGAAAACAAAAATTCTGCTAAGGAGCCATTGAGGCCTGTGATAAAAATTTGTAAGGCGTTGTCCCTGTTCTTCTTATTCATTTCAGTAATGATGCTGGCCTTATCGCCATATGTCATAATCGTTTTATTTATCAAAAGGGCTAATTTTTTATTAACCAAATTGTAGTATTAGAGAACAGTTAGGTTACCCTGTCGTAAAATACTCAATTCCCGTTCTATTATTTCGATTGGCCGTCTATCACTGTAGGCGGAATCCAATCTTGCAAGTATAGCTTCAAAGTTAAGAACTGTACCGTGATTGGTCGTTGTGTCATTCGCTTTACCTATTATTTTGTTTCTTAAGATTGTTAAAGCTCCTACATACATACATACTTTCTACTTCCTCCTTTATACCTACGCATGGGGCAGCAAGCTGCTTCGCGCCAGCTAAAATATGCATTAAAACTGCCTGTGAATTCTGGTATAGATTTGATGACAACGAATGATTCATCGCAACGAATTAAGTCATTAATTTCAGATATTTTAATTTCTTGTTCATTATTGGAGGAAAGAGTAATTTGCAATTACAATTCTGCAATTTGCTCTTGAAGTGCTCTAGTCTGTGTTGCTATCAACTGAGCTACCAAATCAGCTGTCAAGTTATTGTTAGCCATTTTTAAATTTTGAAAACCTTCAATTAAACTTTCTATTTGATTATCCAGTTTCTAACAATTATTATTCTAGCAAATGTTCTGGTAATTAAAATGTATTTCTTATTACTACAATTTAAATTTGTTTATAACGAGAAGCAAGGGCTATCTTCGGCTAGCCGAATATTTAATACCCTTGCAGACCCAACCTAATCATAATGTTCATATCTAAGAAGCACAGGGAAAAAAGTTAATGCCGAGTATGGTTAAGATGTCTTGAAAAACAAAAAAGTTTTCCATACAACTTAAATTTCGAGTGATCGTTCCTATGGCAGCTATATGATTAAGAGGTCCGATCTTAAAAGGATTTCGCATATATATGAGGAGCATAATAAAAGAAATAAATGCCGAGTTTGGTAAAGATATCGTGATAAACAAACAAATTTCCATACAACAACTTAATTTTCGACCGATCGCTCCTATGGCAGCTATATGATATAGTGGTCCGATCTTAACAGGATTTTGCATATATATGAGGAGCCTAGTAAAACTAATAAATACTGAGTTTGGTCAGGATATCTTGAAAAACATAAAAATTTTCCATACAGAAACTTAATTTTCGACCGATCGTTCCTATGGCAGCTATATGATATAGTGGCCCGATCTTAATAGGATTTTGAATATATATGAGGAGCATAGTAAAAGGAATAAATGCCGAGTTTGGTCAAGATATCTTTACAAACATAAAAATTTTACATACAAAAACTTATTTTCCGACCGATCGTTCCTATGGCAGCTATATGATATAGTTGTCCGATCTTAATAGGATTTCGCATATATATGGGTAGCGTAGTAAAACTAATAAATACCGAGTTTGGTCAAGATATCTTTAAAAACATAAAAATTTTCCATACAAAAACTTAATTCTCGACCGATCGTTCCTATGGCAGCTATATGATATAGTGGTGCGATCCAGCTGGTTTTGACATATGAACTGCGTGCAACAGAAAGAGAGAATTCTGCAAAGTTTCATAAAGATAGCTTTAAAACTGAGAGACAAGTTCGCATAGAAACAGACAGACGGCAGCGGCTCTTTTCGGAGCCGATCTTGCAGCGGGTCTCGCAAACTCCTCTGCGCTTTCCTGGGCCTGCCTTTTCTCGTCGATGGTCACGCAAGGGGGGACACCGTGGCGCGGCCCTTCCCTTTTTTCACCATCTTCTTGCCGCCGGCTCGGCACTCGACTCCGTGCCGGTCACGCTACTGGCGCCCTCCGTCGGATAGCTTACGCGACTTCCCGGACCCGAACCGCTTAGCAAGTTCCCAAACCGCACTGCTTTAAACAACTTTTCCTCGGCTTTGCTGCATACACGTACTGCTTAGAGAGCAGTTAACTGTCTTGCTCTGCTTTCCGCACAAGCAGTTTTATTGCACTTTACCGCAAGTTTTACCGCTATTGTTTTATTGCTTTGTTATTCTCAGAAAAGAATACCTGCACCTCGGCTTAAATTCGCATACAGAAAATGGTCCGCAAAAAGTCTGCTCGTGACGAACGTCTGAAAATAAACAGACGGACGGACAGACAGACGGACATGGCTAGATCGACTCGACTGTTGATACTGATGAAGAATATATATACTTTATAGGGTCGGAGATGCTTCCTTCTGCCTGTCACATACATTTGCACAAATACTTTATACCCTTTTTACCCATTTTTAATGGCTTCATGGTATAAAAATCATCAAACAAAATAGATACTTCAAGTGAATTGAAAATTTCAATATATGAATAGATCGTTAAATAAAAACATTTCGTATGTGACCAATTATGAAAAATGCATCAACCCGAAATCTACGAACGAGAACAACGTAAAACAAGTAAGACGTTCTAGTAGGGTATTCCCGACTAGGGGATACCCTGAACCCTCTTTATCAAACACTAAATGCAGCTCGCGCTACGCGCTCGTTTGCTATAGTAATAATAAAGACAAATTTAAAAAAAAACGAGAAGAAAAGGCTATCTTAGGCTAGCCGAAGATTTAATACCCTTGCAGACCTAACCTTTTCATAATGTTCATATCTAGGAAGCACAAGGAAAAAAGTTAATGCCGAGTATGGTTAAGATGTCTTGATAAAAACAAAAAAGTTTTCCATACAACAACTTAATTTTCGACTGATCGTTCCTATGGCAGCTATATGATTTAGTGGTCCGATCTTAAAAGGATTTTGCCTATATATGAGGAGCCTAGTGAAACAAATAAATTGCGAGTTTGGTCAAGATATCGTGAAAAACAAACAAATTTTCCATTTAACAACTTAATTTTCGACTGATCGTTCCTATGGCATCTATATGATATAGTGGTCCGATCTTAAAAAGATTTTGCATATATATGGGAAGCATAATAAAACAAATAAATGCCGAGTTTGGTCAAGATATCTTGAAAAACAAACAAATTTTCCATACAACATTCGACCGATCGTTCCTATGGCAGCTATCTGATATAGTTGTCCGATCTTAACAGGATTTTGCACATATATGTGGAGCATAATAAAACAAATAAATGCCGGGTTTGGTCAATGTATCGTAAAAAAACAAAACAAATTTTCCATACAACAACTTAATTTCGACCGATCGTTCCTATGGCAGCTATATGATATAGTGGTCCGATCTTAATAGGATTTCGCATATATATGGGGAGCAAAGTAAAACAAATAAATGCCGAGTTTGGCCAAGATATCGTGAAAAACAAACAAATTTTCCATATAACAACATAATTTTCGACCGATCGTTCCTATGGCAGCTATATGATATAGTGGTCCGATCTTAATAGGATTTTGCATATATATGAGGAGCATAATAAAACAAATAAATGCCGAGTTTGGTCAAGATATCGTAAAAAAAATAAACAAATTTTCCATACAACAACTTAATTTCGACCGATCGTTCCTATGGCAGCTATATAATATAGTGGTCCGATCTTAAGAGGATTTTGCATATATATGGGGAGCATAGTAAAACAAAAATCCCGCCGAGTTTGGTCAAAATATCGTGAAAAACAAACAAATTTTCCATAAAATAACTTAATTTTCGACCGATCGTTCCTTTGGCAGCTATATGCTATAGTGGTCCGATCCAGCTGACATATGAATTGCGTGCAGCAGAAAGAGGGACTTCTGCAAAGTTTCATAAAGATAGATTTAAAACTGAGAGACTAGTTCGCATAGAAACAGACAGACGGACAGCCGGACTGACGGACATGGCTATATCGACTCGGCTGTTCATACTGATCATGAATATATATACTTTATGGGGTCGGAGATGTCTCCTTCTATGCGTTACACATTTCACGACAAAATTATAATACCCTCTGCAAGGGTATAAAAAATTTCCTTGATGCCTCTTCTACTCAACAGCCACACCAGCCAAAAAAAAAAAGTTTCCTCCATAGGGTTCGAACTCGCTACATACTGCACCACTTGCCGCCGCCTCTACTTAAGAGCCACACCAATAATTGGAACGCACTGAGAAGAAAACCAATTAAAATAGCAGCACAGAAAACAATACAATCGCAATTGCAATGCTGTTGATAGAATTCAATGCAGACGTGCATGAATGTGTGTGTGCACATGCACATAGAAATTCTTGAAATTTGCGCTTGCTGCTGCTAACACGTGCGCACATAATTTTTATTTCTTAATCGATCTTATTGAAATTTTCGACAGTACATCTTATTAGGCCATAGAATATTTATGTATTCTCAAAATGTCAATTGCTTATAACTTTTTGTGGCTTAAATTGATCGGCAATACAAGTTGGATTATTAACTTGATTTATAGCTATGCGGTGGTAACGGGGAGGTGGCGATAGGTACAAAATGAAAGATACTTGATATACATATATACAATATTCTAGAAGCTACATGTCAAGTTTGGTGACTCTAGCTCATATTATTTGCCGAAATTACTCAAAAAACAAGGTTTCGATATCGATTTTTATCGATTACTTGGAAACTGGGCAAGTTATCGATTATCGGAAACAAACTCGATCGGCGCGGGAGTTACCGTATCGACCACCCAGGGCATGTCACAGTCGATACCGCCACCCAAGCCGCCTAGAAGCGGCTAACTACACACATTCCCATTTACAACCGTCGCACACTCATACGTTTTGTACACACATGCCTCTCACACGTCTCTCGTTACCCACTTTGAAAGGGCAACAGTTTATTGTAACATATTCCAAAATTCATGTTAAACTGCACACTAAGCGTTCTAAGAGGATGTGCCGTTGCGACATTTCAAGTGCTAGCCACATGAAACCGCTACAACAGCATATTCTCGGACTCATGTAGCTAAACATGTTGACAAAACCTTTGTATACAGCAGGTTATATATAAGATATAGAAATAAAGACACTTCACTCTTTGTACGACTTTCAACCAAATCACTTCAGTGTTTTATTTAATTCATCGAACATTAAACCACACAACCAGTTTTAACTTATCAACTACAATTTCGTGGGTGCTAACTTAGTAACGCATTCCCCCGATTATCTCCACATCCCTTCGTTACCGAGGGCCACGCTGGTAACTGGCGCAGTCAAGAGACGTCGAAGATTACTACAACCATAGTTCGACGAGAAAAAACCATGCTCCTTAATTGCATATTATTCAGCCTGTGAGTTGACCAATTATATACATAAAAATAAGAAACAACACAAACACACTTCTACAGACCAAATTATGTTAAACAAAATCCTAAGTGAACAATATAAGCAAATGTAGTGTAGACATTTGTATACAAGAATAATTACACAAGAAATATAAAAATTAAACATATTCAATGGATCAATAAATAATCAGTGAGAAGTATACTAAACGTAGTAACGTGACATAAGATGAGAAAAGTTTCAAGCTTATAGGGCAGTGATGGTCAGAATCAACTTATTGGACGCGAACGTACAGTTCGAGTAAGTCATTGAAATTCGTTGAAGACCATATTTCTACAGGGCACATAAAAATACAGAATTTAAATAAATTAAATTAAATGAAGGCAAGAAAATGAATACAAAAACAACAATGCTATAAATGCATGAAACAAGCGTTATGCAGTTTCCGCTAGGGCAGTGATGGTCAGAATCAACTTATTGGACCCGAACGTACAGTTCGAGTAAGTCATTGAAATTCGTTGAAGATCATATTTTTTTACAGGGCATATAAAAATACAGAGTTAAAGAAATTAAAAAAGTGAATACAAAAACAACAATGATATAAATGTATGAAACATGAGCTATACAGTTTCCGCTAGGGCATTGATGGTCACAATCAACTTGTTGGACGCGAACATATCGTTCGAATAAGTCACTGAAACTCGTTGAAGATCATATTCTTTACAGGGCATATAAAAATACAGAATTTAAATAAATTTAATTAAATGGATGCAAAACAAAAAACGAATACAAAAACAACAATGATATAAATGTATGAAATATGAGCTATACAGTTTCCGCTAGGGCACTGATGGTCACAATCAACTTGTTGGACGCGAACATATCGTTCGAATAAGTCACTGAAACTTGTTGAAGATCATATTCTATAGGGCATTAGCAGGCACAACCTTGTCGAGGACAATTGTAGGGTATCAGACACCAGACAATAGGTGCATTTACTATTAATACAAACCAAACATAGAAAATATATATAAAAATAAATTAATAATAACAAAAAGAAAAGATCACTTAAAATACGTAACATTTGTATTAAGTAATATTAAGTAAAATAATTATTGAATTCCAATTATATAATAATACTGCAATTATCTCAATTACAGACATTTTTAAAACAAAATAAAAAAAAAAAAACCCCTCAACAAAAACCAAGCAAACAATAATACTATTAAATATAAATACCTATATAAGATAAATACACTAAACTAAGTTACATGCCAATATACATTAAGAATAAATACATAGCATAAACTAAATGTCCAAATCGGTAAAAAAAACATCCATCTTGAGTACTCTTACTAGGAGCCAGGCTAGACAAAATAATAATACCATTCCCAAATCTAACGAAAACATCAATACACCTACACTAACACATAAATCAACACAAAGGACAGTAATGACGACCAACGGAATCGCTAACTTGTCAGGAACAAGCTCACAGGAGGCTTGTTTAGACATCCCGGACGCTATTAAATGCCTCCCGGTTTTCGAGGGCAACCCTAACTCTTTAAAACGTTTTATAGCTAATGTGGAGGAGATCCTTATGGTTATCAGAGGAAGCGATCAAACGCCTAGGGGACAACTCCTCTTGAGAGCAATTAGGAATAAAATAGAAGGACGAGCTAGTGAAATATTGGATCAGGCAGACACGCCCCTTAATTGGGATGAAATGAAAAAAATATTGACTAAAAAATTATCGGACCAAAGAAACGAATTTACTATTATAGAACAGTTACATGATATTCCATTTAAAAATTTGACCATTACGCAGCTATACGATTCAATACTCGAATCCAAAAGAGCTCTTTTCAGCATAGTAGATAATAAAGAATTATCAGTCCAAACGATAGGCGAGAAAAAGGAATTTTATACGACATTGTGCCTCAACACTTTTATTAAGGGATTAACAGGACCATTAAGGAACATTGTTAGATCGTCGAGACCCACGAACTTAGACGAAGCCTTTGACTTAGCTATCTTTGAACGAGATACTTATTACCAAGATAAACGTAGGGACACTTTTCAAAATAATTACAACAATAACAACAATCACAACCAACTCAGACAACAAGGACCAAGACGAGTACCTTATAATCAACCCAACTCTTACAACAATAACAATAATAACTATGGGCAAAACCAACCTAGTTATTCCAGACTATCGAACTCACAAAACAACGGAAACCCAAGAGCAATAATGCCGCCAACAAACCAAAATTCAGGTCACAACCCACGACAATTTAAGAACTCAACTGTGTCTAACTTCTCGCAACACGGTTATAACAATAACAAACAATATAACAACTCTCTTAGTAATAGCAGGCAGACACACCTACACAACTTAGACGAATCCGAAAATTTTCAGCAACCGGCCTCAACGGACAAACAGGATACCTAAGAGAATACAAAAACAGACACGGACCGAACTTACCTTACATTTTGATAAATTCGCCCTTTGGTAGACAGTTATTATTCTTAATTGACACAGGAGCTTGCCACTCTTTCCTAGATCCAAAATTCGTAGCTCACGGTAACAGAACCAAATTAGAAAAACCCGTTATAGTAAGAACAGTACTAAAATCTATAGAATTATCCGAAAAAGCAAACTTTAAAGCATTTAAAGAATTTAATACATTTGGCACCTTCTCCTTTCTCTTACTTAAATTCCACGATTACTTCGACGGGCTTATAGGAATAGACATTCTAGAATCAGTAAAAGCAAATATCAGAATAAATGACCGCATACTCGAAACTCCCCATGCTCAAATTAAACTAGTAATGAGACAAAACAAAACCACTCAAGTTCACATAATAGAAGGAGGGACTAGAAACATGTTAAGTCTACCCGTACAATTAAAAGAAGGCAGTTTTTGGTTCAAAGGTAGTAAAGTCGCCGACAATACCTTTATTTTAGAGGGCATATACGAAGCTTCCAATAACACTGCGTACTTCGAAATAGTCAACTATGCGGAAGACAACGAAAAATTTTGTTTAGAAACACCCTTGGAAGTCAGAAAATGCCAAGAACATGAAGTCATAAGTCTTAATTTTTCGACTCGATTAGAACCTAACGACACTAATAGCTCCAAAAAAGCCTTAGTAAAAACAGACCATTTAAACAAGGAAGAAGAAAACGAATTAAAGAAACTTCTTGCTAAATTCCCATTTTTATTTTATGACGAAAAAGATACTCTTACATTCTCAGACACAGAAAAACACCAAATTAATACAGCTGACAACATACCACTATACGCACGACCCTTCAGATATAGTTACCACGAACAAAAAGAAATCCAGGGTCAAATCGATAAAATGCTAGAACAAGAAATAGTAAGACATAGCCGTTCCCCCTGGAGCTCACCAGTTTGGTTAGTTCCCAAAAAAATCAGACACCGGAGTTCCCAAATGGAGATTGGTAGTAGACTATAGGAAATTAAATCAAAAAACAATTAAAGACAAATATCCCGTACCAAATATAAATGAAATCCTGGATAGAATAGGTAGAGCAAAATATTTCTCCGCGTTAGACTTAGCAAGCGGTTATCACCAAATAGAGATGGAACCCAATGATATCCAAAAAACCGCTTTTACAGCATTAGGAGGACATTACGAATTTCTTAGAATGCCCTTCGGGCTTACCAACGCCCCCAACGAGTCATGAACAATGTTCTCGGAGAACTTAAAGGAGTTTGTTGTTTGGTATACTTAGACGACATAATAGTATTTTCTGGATCACTACAAGAACACATAACGGACTTAGAAAAAGTTTTTACTAAACTTACCAAAGCTAACCTAACGTTACATCCTGAAAAATCAAAACTTCTTAGGAAAGAAATCGAATTTTTAGGACATATTGTGACAGAAAAAGGTATCAAACCAAACCCTAACAAATTGGAAGCAATTAAAAGATTTCCTATTCCCCAAACTAGGAAACAAATAAAATCATTCCTGGGTCTCTTGGGCTATTACAGAAAATTTATCAAAGATTTCGCAAAAATTACCAAACCATTAACAGCTCAATTAAAAGGAAAAAAAGCAGTAATTATATCAGATGAATACGTAAACACCTTTGAAAATTGTAAAACACTTCTTTGCAACGACCCATTGTTGCAATACCCAGACTTTTCTAAACCTTTTATACTAACCACCGACGCAAGTAACGTAGCAGTGGGAGCCGTATTGTCCCAAGGCAACTTGGGTAGCGACAAACCAATTTGTTTTGCTAGTAGAACTTTGTCAGACACCGAACGAAATTATTCCACGGTCGAAAAAGAGATGTTAGCAATAGTATGGGCAATTCGATATTTTAGACCTTACCTATTCGGCTCGAAATTTACAATTATCACAGACCACAGACCATTAGTTTGGTTAATGAGTTTTAAAGAACCTAACTCAAAAATTGTCAGATGGAGACTCCACTTATTGGAGTACGATTTCGAAGCTATTTACAAAAAAGGATCACAAAACATGGTCGCAGATGCACTTAGCAGAATAGAAGTAGACCTTAACATGAATGACGACATGTCATTAATAGGAACATGCGGGGAGACAGTACACTCTGCCAACGAAAATTTGGACGAATATATATACATAGCAGAAAAACCACTGAATGATTTTAATATCCAACTTATATTCACCCAAGGCCAAACTTCAAACATTAAAACAGAAATCCCTTTTAAAAACAAAATTAGAAGAACAATCACAGAACCCAACTTCGACTCGAACTTACTAAAAAAACTTCTAAAAAACATCTTGAGACCAAACAAAACTTGCGCTATTTTCGCTAATGACGACATTTTTAAAATCATCCAGGAAGTATATAAAAACGTCTTCGCGCATAGCAAAATATTTAAAGCAGTTAGATGCACAATTTTTCTTACTGACATCCAAAATATCACAGACCAAGAGAACCTAATAATTAAATACCACACGGACACCAATCACAGAGGCATAGACGAAACAACAGCTCATCTAAAAAGACAATATTACTTCCCTTATATGCGAAATAAAATAGCCCAAACTATTAATAATTGTGACATTTGCCAAATCCTAAAATACGACAGAAACCCACAACAAATTGAATTCAGAAATACGGAAACAGCTAAACAACCTTTAGACATTTTACATACTGACCTCTATACAATAAACGGAAAATATGTAGTAACTGTCATTGACAAATTTTCAAGATTCGCATACGGTTACACCATCAATAACAGGGACGCGCTTAGTATTCTCAATTCCATTAAAACTTTTATAAATACCTACGGAATTCCAAAAAAAATCATTTGCGACCAAGGCGCGGAATACGCCTCTAACATCTTTAAAGACTTTTGTAGACAATACCAAATAGAATTACACACGACTTCATTTCAACAATCTTCTAGTAACGCGCCCGTAGAGAGATTACATTCTACTCTCACAGAAACGTATAGGCTTATCTTAGACGCCAAAAGACAAAAACGGGGAATTGTCAACGGGTTAGGGTCAGTTATAAAAGCTATTACAGGTAATATGGACGCAACTGACGCAAATGAAATCGAACGAACACTAAGACATCTACAAACTAATACCAACGATCTTACTAACAATTTAAAAACACAAGTAACCTTTAATAACGAGGTGCTAGTGAGATTCAACAATTTGACACAACACATTAACAACGAACAAGATACTATTAACAATTTCATCTCATCAAACCAAAATAGAATTTATAACGATATAAACGAAGAAAACAAGAAAATCCAATTACTAGATTATGCCACCAGAATAGGCATAAATATAGACATCATTCTTAATCATATTAATAACATTGCAGAAAGTTTGCTTCTTTCTAAATTAAACGTAATACCCAAATTCATTTTAAATAGAGAAGAATTAGATAGAATAAAAACAATCATGTATCACCAAAATCTTAAAATTACATCAGACGAACACATATATCGTTTACTGTCATTAGACTCCATAATAAATAATACCGACATTATTTTTGCTATTAAAATACCTTTGTTAACACACGATAACTTAAAATTAGTACACCTTATTCCCCTCCCGATAAAAAATTCACAATTTGTAATAGCCCCACACTTTATAGCATTTAACAAAAACCAATTGTTATATTTTAATAAACCTTGCGCTAAAATTCACAATATTAATATTTGTAATTACCGAGAACATGAATCAAGCTTAGTTAACGTAGATTGCCTAAAAAACTTATTAATGAACAAGACGAGTAAATGTGAGACTAAAGATATAGGCATTAGGAAACAAATTTTCGAACCCGAGAAAGGGCACATTTTCATATTCAACGCACCAGGACTAAAGATCAATTCAAACTGTGGAAAAGAAAGCATCATCGAACAATCAGCAATAATCCACTACAACAACTGTTCAGTCAGCATCGAGAACCAAACCTTCGACGACAATATAAACCAGATCGAAGACCAATTAAACTTCACAGTCCCAGAAATCCCGAATCTGGAAACTAATATTACAATAGATGAATTAGACCTTAATAAATCTGGCACCTAAACAAAAAACACTCAAATCATCTTTGGACTATCTACTCTGCAATAATACTGATGTTGGTCGCCGGAACACTACTCTTCGGTATGGCAAAAAGAACTACGACATTCGAACTCAACCAACCAAAAGACTCCGACGCTCAGCCCATAGCCTCCCTATGGCCTTCACTTCAATCTAGGGGGGGGGAGGAGTTACCGTATCGACCACCCAGGGCATGTCACAGTCGATACCGCCACCCAAGCCGCCTAGAAGCGGCTAACTACACACATTCCCATTTACAACCGTCGCACACTCATACGTTTTGTACACACATGCCTCTCACACGTCTCTCGTTACCCACTTTGAAAGGGCAACAGTTTATTGTAACATATTCCAAAATTCATGTTAAACTGCACACTAAGCGTTCTAAGAGGATGTGCCGTTGCGACATTTCAAGTGCTAGCCACATGAAACCGCTACAACAGCATATTCTCGGACTCATGTAGCTAAACATGTTGACAAAACCTTTGTATACAGCAGGTTATATATAAGATATAGAAATAAAGACACTTCACTCTTTGTACGACTTTCAACCAAATCACTTCAGTGTTTTATTTAATTCATCGAACATTAAACCACACAACCAGTTTTAACTTATCAACTACAATTTCGTGGGTGCTAACTTAGTAACGCATTCCCCCGATTATCTCCACATCCCTTCGTTACCGAGGGCCACGCTGGTAACTCGGGCACTAGGAGGACCTACAGCTAAAATTTTCAGTCTCTAGCTCTTATGATTCTGAGATCCTTGCGTTCATACGGACGGACAGACAGACGGACATGGCTGGATCGACTCGGCTATTGATGCTGATCAAGAATATATATATTTTTTGGGGTCGGAGATGCTTCCTTCTGCCTGTTACATACATTTGCACAAATACATTATACCCTTTTTACCCATTTTTAATGGATTCAGGGTATAAAGAAGACCCAGAAGGAAGGAAGAAAGACTTGGACGACTTTATAATCACCGATAAAAAAAGAACTTCTACGTGAGCCATCAGAAATTTTTTTATTATTATAAACAAATTTAAATTGTAGTAATAAGAAGTAAATTTTATATACCAGAACATTTGTTAGAATAATAATTGTTAGATACTGGATAGTCAAATAAAAAATTTAATTGAAGGTTTTCAAAATTTAAAAATGGCTAACAATAACTTGACAGCTGATTTGGAAGCTCAGTTGATAGCAACACAGACTAGAGCACTTCAAGAGCAAATTGCAGAATTGAAATTGCAGATTAGAGTAATTCCTCCAATAATGAACAAGAATTTAAAATAACGGAAATTAATTATTTACTTCGATGCGATGAATCATTCGATGTCATCAAATCTATACCAGAATTCTCAGGTAGTTTTAATGCATATGTTAGCTGGCGCGAAGCAGCTTGCTGCGCCATGCGTATGTATAAAGAAGGAAGTAGAAAGTATGTAGGAGCCTTAACAATCTTAAGAAACAAAATAACAGGTAAAGCTAATGACACCCTGACCAAACACGGTACAGTTCTTAACTTTGAAGCTATACTTGCAAGATTGGATTCCGCCTACAGTGATAGACGGCCAATCGAAATAATAGAACGGGAATTGAGTATTTTACGACAGGGTAACCTAACTGTTCTCGAATACTACAATTTGGTTAATAAAAAAATAACCCTTTTGATAAACAAAACGATTATGACATATGGCGATAAGGCCAGCATCATTACTGAAATGAATAAGAAGAACAGGGACAACGCCTTAAGAATTTTTTGTCACAGGCCTCAATGGCTCTTTAGCAGAATTTTTGTTTTCCCTTTAACCAGAGAATTTGCCTAATGCTTGAGCAAAAGCCCAGGAGCTCGAAGCGAGTTACCAAAGGACAAACTTCGCTTACAATCACTTCACAACGCAAAAAAATCAGCAAAAGTGAGCTGAAACCCCAAACCAAACTAATAAAAGGTATGAAAATCACTTAAGGTTCAATCAAGTTTCACAAAACCAAAATTTTGCGCAAAGCAACAAGATTCCTCATCCTCCACCGGAGCCCATGGATGTAGACAAATCCATACAAATACAAAATACACCTTATCCGTATCCCCAAAATAGAAACTCTACGCAATCAGAGAAACGGGAATATGCTCCCCCTTCGGTTCAGCAACCTAACAAGCTCATGCTTATTAATAACCACGAGAAAGACAATTTTTTAGAGGAAGAGGGGGAGAACTCCCTTTATTTTCAGAATAGACAAAAAAATAAATAAAAGTTTAAAAATATTAATTGACACCGGTGCTACCGCTTGTTATATAAAAGAGGGTATATGTATATGATAATGCTGAAGAATTAGTTATAAAAAAAAGAATCAAAACTGTAAACGATTACAGTATTATAATGCGCTTTTATAATATAAACATATTTGGCAAAGGCCACAGATTTTACGAAATAAAAAATTAAAAAAATATCCTTATCCTCACTCAGCTAACAATTTTATTAGTCAGGAAATAAATAGGATGTTAAATGAAAATATAATAAGGCCCAGCAGAAGTCCTTATTATGCCCCGGTATGGGTAGTAGGAAATAAGGGTTTTAATGAAGATGGAACACCAAAAAATCGATAAGTAATTGATTTCAAAAATCTAAATAACGATAGAATCTCCGATATGTATCCAATGCCTGATCCTTCAGTCATCTTGTCTAACCTAGGCAATGCACGACTCTTTTCAACAATCTTTCTACAACCTGGATTTCATCAGATTCTAATGAAAGAAGAATACATAGAAAAAACAGCTTTTTCCATTAACAATGGAAAATACGAATTCCTTCGTTTGCCATTTGGTCTTGCGAACGCACCAAGTATATTTCAGAGAGCAATGCACAATATATTGCGTAAAAAATCGAAAAAAAACTTGTCTCCCTTGTGGTTCAGCAAACGTCACGAATTCTTTCGTGGCTAGCTGAACTACAGACGAGGCGAACAGCTCGATGAGTGGATACTCGGAAGTCGTGCCAACGTGCAAAATCAAGTCAGCGAGGTGTACACGTTCGATAATCGAATAGGACAGAGCGATATCGACGTAACAATTGTCAATGAAGCATCGCTTACGTGGCCCGCGTATGACTGGATCGTGGACGAGTGGACACGATCACTGTTGTGGTCTCGCCATCCCAAGCGAACGCAGTTGAGTGCTATGCTACTGTGCCGTCCAGGAAGCTCGCTAATGCTGACTGGCGATTGTTCGACTCAGAGCTGGTAAAGGAAATCGAGGAGCACCTTTCCTAGGAGGACCTTAGGATGTTGCCGTTGGATTCGCGGTGCAGCCGTCCGCGAGTTCAAGACGCTCATCCTGAAGACGAAGGAGGAAAACTGGTGACGCTTCGTTGGAGACCACAGAGATGATCTGTGGGGGCACGTCTACCTGATATGCCGGGGACGAAAGCGGTCTACCGATTTGAGGTGCCTTCGTTTTGGATGACGGGCTGGTCATAACTTGGCACGACCGCGCGAGTCTCCTCCTCCACAATTTTTCCAGTTGCGGAGTCGAATGTACACATCATCATTCCGGACGAAGCTGCTCCAACGCTCCAATGCTCGAAGCTTTCGAGGTTGGAGTATGCGTCGCTCGGTTGAAGAGCAGGCGCTCTCTCGGGCTTGACGGCATTACAGGTGGGATCTGCAAGGCGGTATGGCGTGCCATCCCCGAGCACCTAATAGCGTTGTATTCCCGCTGCCTGGCAGAGGGATACTTTCCCCCTGAGTGGAAGTGCCCACGTGTGGTTGCGCTCCTCAAGAGCTTTTTCTGTTGCAGGAAAGCCAGGATGACCAGCAGATATGGCGAATTCGAGGTGGAGAACACACGAGGGTGTCCCCATGGATCCATCAGTGGTCCGTTCATCTGGAACACCATGATGGTCCTGCTCCAACGCCTGGAGCCCTTGTACACATTTAGTGCAATGCCGCCGATCTTCTGGATCTTGTCGAGAGAAGGTCGAGAGCCGAACTTTAGCATCGAGCAGCTGAGCTGATATCCGTTGAGGGAGTTTTGGGAGCCGAGGTCGGAGTATCGATCTCAACCAGGAAGACAGCAATGATGATGCTGAAGGGGCGTTTTGCCGTTTCCAGGCCGCCCATGGTACGGTTTGCAGGAGCAGGCCTACCATACGTCAATAAGTACCGGTACCTTGGCATCACAGTCAGTGAACGGTTGAGTTTTCAGCCGCATATCGCAGGATTGCGGGATAAACTGACTGGGGTCGTCGGAGCATTGGGCCGCGTGCTGCGGGTTGACTGGGGCCTCAGTCCCCGAACCAGGCGCACTGTCTATGCCGGACTCATGGTGCCTTGTGCACTGTTTGGTGCCTCGGTTTGGTATTCCGCGGTCAGGGGAGAGTCGGGGGCCAGGAGGCGCCTCATCTCCTTGTCCTCCTTGTCCCAGCGCAGATCAAGTATGTTTCCGATATACGAAAACTTTCCCCGTTTCCAAGTAATCGATACAAATCGATATCGAAATCCTGTTTTTTGTGCTATTTTGGTAAATAATAAGAGAAATAATAAATAATTCGATAATACACGATTATTTTATAGTATAAGAAGATCTACTAGTGAAAATTTCATCAAGATCGGTTAAGAAACACGAAAGAAAATGTGTTTTGGCCTGCAAACACGTGCAGCAGCAAGCGCAAGTTCCAAGAATTTGTGTATACATGTACACACACACATTCATGCACGTCTTCTTTGAATTCTATCAACAGCATTGCAATTGCGATTGTATTGTTATCTGTGCTGCTATTTTCATTGGCTTTTTTTTACCCTTGCAGAGGGTATTATAATTTTGTCGTGAAATGTGTAACGCATAGAGGAGACATCTCCGACCCCATAAATTATATATATCCATGATCATTATCATCAGCCGAGTCGATATAGCCATGTCCGTCTGTCCTTCTGTCCGGCTGTCCGCCTGTCTGTTTCTATGCGAACTAGTCTCTCAGTTTTAAAGCTATCTTTATGAAACTTTGCAGAAGTCCCTCTTTCTGTTGCACGCAGTTCATATGTCAAAACCATCGGACCACTATATCATATAGCCGACATAGGAACGATCTGTCGAAAAGTAGGTTCTTGTATGAAAAACATTTTTGTTTATAAAGATATCTTAATCAAACTCGGCATTTATTAGTTTTACAATGCTAATCATATACATGCAAAATCCTATTAAGATCGGACTCTATATCAAATAGCTGCCATAGGAACGATCAGTCGAAAATTAAGTTGTTGTATGGAAAATTTGTTTGTTTTTCACGATATTTTGACCAAACTTTATTTATTAATAAAGACGACAGTGCAGCATCACATCTTCACAAAGGAACAGCCCGTAGTATCAAAAGCGCGTCGGCTGAACCCTGAAAAATTAGCTATAGCTTAACGAGAATTTGAGTACATGCTGAAGCAGGGCATTTGCAGTCCAAGCAGCAGCCAATGGGCACGCCCACTTCACATGGCAGCCAAGAAAAACAAAATGAATGGCGGCCATGCGGTGACTACAGACGGCTGATCACAAAGCCAGAGAGGTATCCATTGCCGCATATTCATGATATCACATACAAACTCAGTGACAAGTCAATCTTCTCGACAATTGATCTGGAACGAGCATATCATCAGATACCAATAGCCCCAGAACACCGCAGCAAAACCGCAATCGTCACTCCATTGGGACTGTACGAATTTAATGTAATGGCATTTGGGCTATGTAACGCTAGCCAAACATTTCAACGATTCATGGTCCAAATATTTCATGATATGGACAAAGTCATAGTCTACATTGATGACATCTGCATCGCATCGCAAAATGAGGAGGAGCATTATCAGCACGTCAAGGATGTGTTTGGCAGACTACGGCAGCATGGACTGCGCATAAACGCTTCAAAATGGATCTTTGGGCAACCACAAGTGGATTTCCTGGGCTATCATGTCACAAAGACCGGCATAACTCCGACAAAGGATCGGATACAGGCAATCATAGATTTTTAAAGACCTTCACTGGCGCACGAGCTTAAAAGTTTTTTAGCGATGCTAAATGTGTACAGACGATGCTTACCAGCAGCTTTTAAGCAAGAACAGCTGCAAAAGCTAATCATAGGCAACAAAAAGAAGGACAAGACGCCAATAGTGTGGAAGATCGAAGCAGACCAGAAGTTCGAGCAGTGCAAGACGTTGACGCGAGTAACTTCTGCGTGGGCGCAACCTTGAGTGAGTTGCGAAACGGATCCCTCAAGCCGCTCGGTCTCTTCTCTAAACGGATATCGGAATCGCAGAAAAATCAAAGTACTTATGACCGTGAGTTGCTGGCGATTTTTCTATCCATCAAATACTTTTCACATATGATCGAGGGGCGCAGCTGCACAGTACTGACCGACCATAATAATCGCGGGCAAACAGAACGCCGTCGCAGATACGCTGTCCAAAGTTGAAGCGATCTTTAACGACGATCAAATAAATTTTAAGGAGCTAGCCTTAAGACAACAAGCAGATGCGGAATTGCAACAGCTTATTGAGCATTCTTCCCTACAGCTAAAACAAATCCAACTTTACGACTCAACGACATTGTTATACTGCGACATTTCGTCGAAACGAATCCGTCCGTATATCACACACAGCTACCGTAAGCAAGTCTTCAATTCCATTCATAACTTATCGCACCCAGGTAAGCGCGCTACAGTGAAACTCATAACCGAACATGTCGTCTGGAGAGACATGAAAAGAGACATAGCTCAAATGGTCAACAACTGCATCAGCTGCCAGCAGGCTAAGTCAGCAGACACAACAAAGCAGCGCTTCAAGAATTCAACCTGCCCGAAAAGCGATTTGAACATATCCACATTGACCTAATTGGCCCGTTGTCACTGTCCAACAATTACAGGTACTGTCTGACGTGCATTGACCGGTTCTCACGCTGGCCGGCGGCAGTCCCAATAGCAGACATAACAGCAGAGACGGTAGCTAAAGCTTTATTGTATGGTTGGATTGCAAACTACGGCACGCCACACTTCATAACTACCGATCAAGGCAGACAGTTTAAGTCCAAATTGTTTAAGGAACAGTTGACGGGATCCAAGCATCTGCGAACAACAGCATACCACCGCCAAGCCAACGGCATAGTGGTAAGAATGCACAGGACGCTGAAGAACGCCATTAAATGTCACACTGACTCCAACTGGACCGACAGCCTTCCCATCGTACTACTGGGCTTACGAGCAACATTTAAAGAAGATCTCAACGCCTCTCCAGCGGAAATGGTTTACGGGACAACTTTAAAGCTGCCGGGTGAATTTTTCCAAAAACCTGCCGAAGAGTACATCGAAAGTGAATTAATCAAGCGCCTTCGTTCAACCATGTCCCAACTAAAGCCCGTAAATACATCACACCACACTACTACCAAAGTATTCGTTCAAAAGGATCTCAAAACATGTACACACATTTTCCTACGGGATGACACAGTCAAAGCGCCGCTCAAAGCACCTTTTGAGGGGCCATTTCTAGTTATCGGCCGCAACGATAAGCAATTTGTAATCGATATCAACATAACACTGTAACCAACGACCGTGTTAAGGCAGCTTACTTGGAAGAAAACGATGCAACATCATCTTCACCTGCAACTAACTGCAATATTCAACACCCCATTATTACCACTCGTAGCGGACGTGAAGTACATCCACCCAAAAAATACGTTCATTTTGCAACTTATCTGCAGTATTGGAGGAATATCTATAATCGATAAATCATAGCTTAGTCGTGAAAGAGTTCGGAACTGGATCAGCTCTCGGTTCCCAAAAACTACTTACTGGAGATAGTCATAAAAATTGCTTAATCATATAAACTATATTCATACTTTGTTCTTAATAAATAAAATATGCGAGTAAAGTCGCACAACATTATGCAAAGGTTGGGTCTGATAGGGGATTTAATCTTCGGCGTGCCGAAGATAGCCCTTCCTTCTCGTCTCATTTAAACTCAATTATCGAAGTTCGAAACCTACCGAGGAAACTATTTTTTTTTCCGATATAGCCATGTCCGTCTGTCTGTTTCTATGCGAACTAGTCTCTCAGTTTTAAAGCTATCTTTATGAAACTTTGCAGAAGTGAATCTTTCTGTTGCACGCAGTACATATGTCAAAACCGGCTGGATCAAACCATTATATCATATAGCTGCCATAGAAGTGATCGGTCGAAAACTAGGTTCTTGTATGAAAAACATTTTTGTTTCTCAAGATATCTTGATCAATCACGGCATTTTTTAATTTTACTTTGATTGTCATATATATGCAAAACCCTATTAAGATCGGATCACTACATCATATAGCTGCCATAGGAACGATTGGTCGAAAATTAAGTTGTTGTATGCAATTTTGTTTGTTTTTCAAGATATCTTGACCAAACTCGGCATTTATTAGTTTTCTATACTCCTCATATATATGCAAAATCCTATCAATATCGGACCACTATATCAAAATCTTATTTACATCGGACAGTAGACCGATAGTAGTAGTAGTCAGCTGTCATATAGCTGCCATAGGAACGATTGGTCGAAAATTAAGTTGTTGTGTGGAAAACTATTTTGTTTTTCAAGAAAAGGGCCACATCCTCCTCCATCGGTCGGTGATGCTATAAGAAAACTGTGTATTCTAACTAGGCTTTTAGCGTTTAATTTTCATAATGTATGTACATATGTATAATGTATTGAATAATTAGGAAGACACTCGTTTTGTCGACCATTCATAAAATAAAATGAAAAAAAATCTCAGCCATACTCGGCATTAACTATGTGCTCCTTAAATACGGGCAAATCACTATGAGCATTATGAAAAGGTTGGGTCATCAAGAGTATTAAATCTTCGGCGTGCCGAAGATAGCCCTTCTTTCTCGTTTTCATTAAAACTAAATTATTGCTGTGGCTCTTGAGTAGAGGCGGCGGCAAGTGGTGCGGTTTGTTGCGATTTCGAACCCTGCCAAGTGAAGAATTTTTTTTAACCTTAATTTATCTTTATGGAAGAAGTGGGTTCAGGGTATCCCTTAGATGGGAACTGGCGACTAGAGCGTCTTGGTTTTTATACCCTGAAGCCATTGAAAATCGGTAAACAGGGTATAATGTATATGTGCAACGGTATGTAACAGGCAGAAGGAAGCATCTCCGACCCCAGGAAGTATATAATTTCTTGATTGGCACCAACAGGCGAGTCGATCTAGCCATATCCGTCTGTCCGTCCGTCCGTTTGTATGAACGCAAGGATCTTAGAACCTATGCGAGCTAGAGACATAAAATTTTAGCTGTAGGCCCTCCTAGTGCCCATGTAGATCGAGTTTGTTTCCGATATTCGATAAGCCCGTTTCCAAGTAATCCATCAAAATCATAATCGAAATCCTATTTTTTGAGCAAATTGGGTAAATTATAAGGGATAGATTCACCAAACTTGATATGTTGCTTCTAGAATAGTATATATATATATATATATATACAAATATATACAAATATTCTATATTCTATTCTACAATAAGATGTACTGTCGAAAATTTCATTAAGATCGGCTAAGAAACACAAAAGTTATGTGCTCACGTGTTAGCATCAGCTAGCGCAAATTCCAAGAATTTCGGTATACATGTACACACACAAATTCATGCGCGCCTGCTTTGAAGTCTATCAACAGCATTGCAATTGCGAATGTATTGTTTTCTGTGCTGCTATTTTAATTGGTCTTTTTCTCATTAAAACTCAATTATTGGTGTGGCTCTTGAGTAGAGGCGGCGGTAAGTAGTGTGGTTTGTTGCGAGTTTGAACCCTGCCAAGGGAACAATTTTTTTTTTTTTAATTTTTCTTTAAAAAGCAAACGAGCGCATAGCGCGAGCTGCATTTGGTGTTGGAAGAAGAGGGTTCAGGGTATCCCCTAGTCGGAAGCTCCCGACTAGAACCTCTTACTTGTTTATAATTGGTCACATACAAATGTTTTTTATTTAACTGTGTTTGAGATTGTTGAACATTTTTGGATGACTTTCAAATCCTTATTTTTGCAAACACTTTGTGTTTCCGTTTATCGGAACTTTTTTATACTCTTTCGAGCTTTTTGAAACAGGATATTTCCGTCTGTTGGAAATTTTTTAATGCTTCTTTAGAGACACACGGTATTTCCGTTTATAGGAAATTTTTAAAGTTCTTTTTGAGAACAATTCTGGATTTTAATATCGGCACTCACTAAGGATATTTTTTTTGTAATTATCCTTTTCTTGTGTTATCAATCGCGAGCCTCACAATGGGCGCCAATTAACCAATTAGTGTCGAATAATTGGGAAACAAATTATTTTTATTTTGGGAGGCTGGAGGGTTTCGACTTATTTGAATCCGAAATTATAACTAAAGTACAATTATGAAATTATGCTGTAAGTCAGCTATGTTTATGATAAAGCTTATTTTCTTTAAGCTCAAAAGCTCGCGAGGGCTTGCGTAAGCTAAATGCTTGGAGATATGTTTACGTTAGTCTTTAGTTAACGTTATGAATGGCGCATGAGAATCTAGATCTTTACGTTAAGTGGTTACGCTGTTATATTTATGTTAGAGCCGGTAGTCTGGATTTTTATGTTAGCAAAGCTGCAGCTGCTCGTTAAGTGGACGTAATGATTGAAACGGGTCTAATAAGTGTGAAAGGGTTAAGAAATTGGAATAGAATTTTATTCCGAAATATTGTTTATGATTTCAATTAGAATTGCTTTTCGGGCTGGGTGATAACTTGCATGCATAATTCACACATACAAACATAAGCGCTTTCACGCCATTGGCTGAGACAATAACTTCTCTCAATACACTGTCCAAAAACAAAAGTTAAATTAATCTATGTGTGATATTTTCTTAACATAATTATTGCACAAGATGCGCTTTGGTAAACAATTTTTGTATTCTTCAATTTTCCTGTAAAATTTATCGTTACTATCTAGGGTAATGGTTAATTTAAATAAAGCATGCATTTCATCAACCAAAAGTACTATGCGTTGATCGTAAGTTTAAAACTTTTTCGCTCAATGTACAATGTACTCAATGTACTACGAAGCGACGCAAAGCACTATCGACAAGCTTTGCTGAAGGCAGCCTGGCGACTAAATTTGTTGCTCGTGTCAGCATTGGCAAGCCGTGACTTTGGCATTCGTTCGTCTGAACTAACAGCCGTCGGCAGGCATGTCGTGCGAAGCCTCAAAGGCCAGATGAAAGGCCAGGCTCATCTTAGTGTTTATATTATCATTGGTTTTACTTTACTTTCTCGTTTAAGGATCACTTTATCAAACCTAGCGGTATTAGCTTTGCAATGTATATGTATGAACGCAAGAAATTTGTTAGCTAAAGACTTGAAATTTTGATAGTTTGTTTCCAAGCCCCGTTTTTCTTGCCCCGTTTCCATGGCACCGATAAAAATCCATACCAAAATGTTGTTTTTTGACCAAATCTCTTAAGTTTTAAGTGATAAATTCATCGAGAACACAGAGAATACAGAACAGAAAAGTTATACAAGTAAGAGGTTCTAGTCGGGAGCTCCCGACTAGAGGATACCTGAACCCTCTTCTTCCGACAGGCGATAGGTATAAAATGAAATATATTTGATATATATATTCTATTCTTAAAGCCACATGTCAAGTTTGGTGACTCTAGCTCATATTATATGAAGTTACTCAAAAACAGGATTTCGATATCGATTTCTATCGACTACTTGGAACAGGGGCAAGTTATCGAATATCGGAAACAAACTTGATCTGCGCGGGGACTAGGAGGACCTACAGCTAAAATTTCAATTATCTTGCTCTTATAGGTTCTGAGATCCTTGCGTTCATACATACGTACAGACGGACATGGCTAGATAGTAGTCGACTCGGCCATTGATGCTGATCAAGAATATATATACTTTATGGGTCGGAGATGCTTCCTTCTGCCTATTACATACATTTGCACAAAAACAATATACCCTGTTTACCCATTTTTAATGGGTTCAGTGAATAATAATAACAAAACGTAAGCTTATATTGACAAGTGTTTGCGGCAGCCAGCGCAAATTGCGAGAATTTCTGTATACATGTACACACACATTCATGCATTAGAATTGCGATTTGTTGGTTATATAATGTTTTTAAAGTGGAACTAAACAGGAAACTGAACGGGATTAATAGGTTTTTCTTTTTATTACGCATCTGTACGTCTACATTGTTCGGTAGTTCATAAGCGACAGACAATGGTATACTTAAGAATAAGAATGAGCACAAAGCAAAACAAAAGACTTAAGTGTGACCAGGATTCAAATATTAGTTGTTGTCGAAAAACTTATGCATATTTTAATACTCTTTCTCAACAATTACATACTTGAAAACTTATTAATAACAATTCATTTCATTAATACATTTTACATGCTTGTTCTTTTGCAAATTTTTAGTTAGTACATCGGCAATCATATTATTAGTACCTATATATTTAACATCTATTTCGTTCTTAGAATATAGCTCGCGTACATGGTGAAACTTTATGTCGATGTGCTTACTACGTTTATGTAAAATTGGATTTTTAGCTAAGCACTGTGCGCTTTGATTATCGCAATACAATAAAATAGGCTTGGTTTCAATAAATCCCATTTCATGCAACAATTTTTTAATATATGTTGCTTCCCTTGCTGCGGTAGATAAGGCAATATATTCGGCTTCAGTGCTGCTTAACGCCACCAGACTTTGTTTCTTCGATTCCCACGAAATCGCGCTGCCTGCACCAATAAAGACATATCCACTATATGATTTTCGATCTGCAGCATCGTTCGCCCAGTCTGCGTCGACGTATCCATAGATCTGCTTGCCAGTATCCTGATAATGAAGTCTCATATTAGCCGTGCCTTTTAAATACCTTAGCACACGCTTCGCTGCAACTTCATGCTCCTTGTGAGGGCTGGCATTTCGTTGTGCCAGTTTCGCTACCGAATGTAGTATGTCCGGCCTGGTTGTTATGGCTAAATACATCAAAGAACCTATCAATGATTGGTAGCTCTTTTCATTAACCGTCTCGCAGTTGACGTCATCACATTTGACTTGGTGGCCTGCATCCAGTGGTGTAGCTACAGGCCTACACGTTGACATGCCCCAAGTATGTAGCATTTGTTCCACATACTGCTTGTGGCCGATTGTTATGCTTCCAGTCTCCCCTTCGCGCTCAATTTCTATGCCCAAGAAATGGTTGAGCTGGCCGCCATCAACAATGTCGAATTCCCTGCCAATGGACGCTTTAATTTTCAACAATGCAATTATATTAATTTTACCTTGCCCATTGCGTATATATACACAGGGCTCGCTGACACATGGAGTAAAACCCAGTTTTTTCAAGACTGCGTCCAGTCTACTGTTCCACTCTCTACCGCTTTGCTTTAGCACATAGAGAGAATTTTTTAGTTTCAAGACTTTATCAGGGAATTCATCGCTTACGAATCCGTCCGGTTGTTTCATATAAACTTCCTCTGAAAGCTCACTTTTCAGGTAGGCAGTAGACACGTCCATCTGATGCACAAACAACTTATGTTCGACTGCCAATGCCATAATCATTCGTACAGACGAGTATCTCACAACTGGAGAGAACGTCTCAAAGAAATCAACGCCATATCGCTGCGCACATCCTTTGGCAACTAATCTTGACTTAAAGCGTTCTACATAGCCATCCTTGTCAACTTTTATGCCAAAGACCCATTTGCAGCCTATCGCTTTCTTATTCGCTGGCAATTCCACAAGCTCCCAAGTCTTATTGTCTTCAAGTGCTCCTTCTGAATCGATGCTGACCATTCTTGGCTCATTTCTGACTCATTTGCTTCGCTTAAATTTTCAGGAATGACGATTTCCTCTGCCTTCAGCATATTCAGACAATTATACTGCTTGCGGGGTCTACCTGGTTTTCCAGTTTTTATCTTTCGTGGACGCCCTGGACCACGAGCTTCACAGTTTACGGGCGGTTCTGCATCATCACTTTTTGCACTCTCATGCTCGTCAGTATCTTTCCTTTCAGTATGTTGCCCTCCGATTTCAATCTCTGCCTGTGTCTGCAGGACATTCTCAGCCTCAGCCTGCTGATTTACTGTTGCACAATCATCAAACAGCACTGTTTCTTTTTTATCGCTTGCAGATCCACCTAAATTATTTTCTATAAAAATAACTTCTCTGCTTTCGACAACTTTCTTCGACTCTGGACAAAATAGGCGATATGCTTTTGCTGCCATCGAATAGCCAACCATTACATATTCGATTCCCTTTGGACTAAACTTATTTCTGTGCCCTTTCTTTAAGACAATTGCTTTTGAGCCGAAAACCTTCAAATGCGATACAGATGGTTTCTTGCCAGTCCAAACCTCGAATGGTGTTTTGTTAGCCAATGTCTTGGTTTCTGACCTGTTGCGTAAGTATACTGCAGTCCCTACTGCCTCACCCCATAGTGTTTTATCTACGCCCGAGTGTACTAGCATACTTCTGGCCATCTACCAGTGTGCGATTTGCTCGCTCAGCAACTCCATTTTGCTGCGGAGTATAGGGTACTGTCAGTTGTCTTTTAATTCCGTGTTCCGACAAGAATTTTTTAAATTCATGACTAACATACTCGCGCCCGTTATCGCTTCGAATTGATTTTACCTTTTTGCCGCATTGTCTCTCGGCAAACAAAACAAAATCCTTAAACGCGCTTAATATTTGGTCGCGAGACTTCAAAAAATACACAACTGTGTGACGTGAGTAATCGTCAATAAATGTTGCAAAGTATCGTGCGCCCCCGGCAGACGGTCTGCTTATTGGTCCACAAATGTCAGTGTGAATCAAACTCAATAATTGAGTCGCACGATTTTCAGAAGCTTTTGGAAATGGTTTTACACTTATTTTACTTTTTGCGCAGGTTTCACACAAATCATTTTTTATTTCAAAATTTTTATTGATTGATTTTAAGCCATGCACCATCTCACCACATGCCATTTTCCTTAAACTGGCCAGATTTAAGTGTCCAAATCGATAATGCCATTTCTATAACTCAGTGCTGCTTGCCTTAGAGTACATACACTGTTTCATTTTAACATCAATGGTGAACAAATCACCTCTCTTGTATGATCTCAGTATATTCACATTATCTCTGTCTTTTATCACTGCTCTGTCTTTATTAAAAGTAACTCTGTATCCTTTTTCTACAGCTTTTGATACCGATATGAAGTTTGCTTGCAACTCATTAACAAACAACACATTTTGCAGTTTAAGATAAAAATTTCCGACAGTAATACATACAGTACCAATGCCGTCGGCAACTATAAAATTTTCTGCTGCAAGCAATATTTTCTCTTTGTGCTCTCTAATATCTACAAACCATGACCTATCACAACACATGTGAGCAGTGGCGCCACTATCCAGACACCACGTCGATTTTGTCAAGTTGTCGCTTTTCTGCACATTCGCAAGTATGGCTAACGATCGCTTCATTTCAGCGTTTCTCTCTTTGCCTTCTTTACTTTTCTCTTTTTCCTTGCACTCAGCAATAAAATGACCTTCGCGGCCGCATCTATAACATTTTTTATTCCTTTTCGGATCTGTTTTCTGATGCGCATTTTTTGTACGCAACACAAATGCTTGCTGTATGCCATTACCCACTTCTTCGTTGTTTGCTTGTTGTCTTTGTCCTTCTTCAATAATTTTGATTTTCAAATCAGACAAGGACGGCAATTGTTCATGCGTTTCGATCGCTACAACAAAGTTTTCGAACTTTTTTCCTAATCCCGTTAACAGCAAAATTGTGAGCATGTCTTCATTTATATTCATTTCGATTTCTATTATTTTTCAACTATGTTGGAAAACTCATTCATATAGTTTTGCACCTTCTCAATCGAAGCAAACTTTTAAATAACGCAATTTTTCTTGCTGGCCCGCGCGGTTGATACACACTTATTAGCTTCTCCCATGCTTCTTTAGACGACACGCAATTTTTTATGAAATTAATCTGCGACGCTTTAACAGCCAGCAATATGTTTGCTACTGCCTTTTCGTCCCGTGTATCAAACTGAGTCTTCTGTTCTTCGCTGCCACCTTCATTTTTAACGATTCTTCCGCATACTATCGGCCATAGATCATTTTGTACCAATATGCTTTTCATTTGCACTGACCACACCGCGTAATTTTAGTCATCCAACTTTTCGATGGAATATAACCCTTGTCCACTCATGTTTATAAATTTTTTCGTATAATCACACACAGTAATTAAGGTTAATCGCACAATTTCGTGTTTAGAGCCCTGGGCCCATAACCTGTTGGTTATATAATGTTTTTAAAGTGGAACTAAACAGGAAACTGAACCGAATTAATAGGTTTTTCTTTTTATAACGCATCTGTACGTCTACATTGTTCGGTAGTTCATAAGCGACAGACAATGGTATACTTAAGAATAAGAATGAGCACAAAGCAAAACAAAAGACTTAAGTGTGACCAGGATTCAAATATTAGTTGTTGCCGAAAAACTTATGCATATTTCAATACGATTGTATTGTTTTCTGCGCTGCGTGTATATCCTGATATTTTAATTCGGTGTTTTCTCGTTGAAATTGTTGGTGTGGCTGTGGAGTGGAGGTGATAGCAAGTATTGCAGTCTGTTAAGGGTGCGAGTCCTATTGAGGGACCATATTTTTTTTATTTTTTTTATTTTTTATTACTGCTGAAGTAAACGAGCTCGCATCGCTAGCTGCATTTGGTGTTGGTGGAGGCAAAGACAATATAAACACTAAAATGAGTAACGCCCATACATTTGAATGCGACGAAAAATTCTAGCCTGGCTTCGCATCTGGCTTTTCCCACTTCACACGACATGCCAGCCGACTGGCTGTTGTTCGATCTCCAAAAGCCAGACGAACGAATGCCGAATTCACGGCTTGCTGATACCAACAACGAAGTTAGTCGCCAGCCTAACTTAAGCAAAATTGGGCGATGGTAATTTGCGTCGCTTTGTTTTTGAAGTACATTGTGCATTCCAAGTGTAAAGTTATAAAACTTATGATCGAAGTACTTTTGATTTATTCATGAAATGCATGTTTTAATTGAATGATACATTATGATAAATTTTACAGGAAAATTTTATAATAAAATAAATTTTTCACAAAGCGCACCTTGTGCAATAGCTAGGTTCAGAAAATAGCACACATGGATTGATTTTACTTTTTTTTGACAGTGTATGCTCGAGAGAAATTCTTATCTCAGCTAATGGCGTGCAAGCACTTATGTTTGTATGTGTGGATTATGCAGCCATAAGTACATCAAAATATGTATATGTGTTATTCACTGCTCTGGTTTTTGCTGGTAAAGAAATAAATTTTGTTAGCCAGTCATGGGTAGGGTCTGAGCTGCGAGCTGCTGAGATTTGGCTTTTCTAACACTGCTATTTAATATTGGAGGACAATTGCTATGCGCCCAAAAAAGGATAAAAAAGGAGCCCAAAAATGTTCACTGGTTTATTTCTTAAATGGGGATCAAAAACAAAAATAATTTAATTAATAATTTAAAGAAATTCTATAAATATTTACATCGACTTGAAAAAAGTCAGAGGCAAAATATATAGAAAACGAACAAAATTGATTTCTTTGCCAGCAAAAGCCAGAGCAGCTAATAACAACACATTCAAATATACTGTTATGTGTATATATTCACACACATGCAAACATAATTGCATGAATGAGATTGTTTTCATAGAGTGCGGACGCGTTTTGTAACTGCTCCGTGAAAATAAACAAATAAAGCTGTGAAATTAAAGTGAAGTTAGTGCACGTGTGCAGTGAACCGAGACAGGCCTGAGACACCAAAGGTTGCGTGATGGTACTCACTGCGAAGCCCGTGCAGACCATTCCTGGGGTGGCGTCTACGGTTCCACGATCCAAGCGAGGGGAGTGGAGGCGTCTACTTGGGTGAGTTTTACCACTCAAGTGTATTAGCCGTCTCGCAAATCTATTTGTGCAGTTGGTTGCATTCACTCTAACAGCTGTTAGTAGTGTTGGCTAGCGCAGTTCGCAACCAGCTGATCTGCACTATAGAGCCAGCTGCCAAACTGCGTAGCGGAGACATCAACCAGGCGATAAGCTGTAACTGGCAGAAAGTACAGCATACTTTCGGGCTTACACTGTTGCTAAGCCGGTAACCTTTAGAGAAAGAACAGGCAAAGAAGCCGATATAGGTGCTCACTACAGGCTCCAGGGCAAAAAAGGAGCAAAAGGGCGCGGAACAGACCAATTTCCAACCCCTCCGCCGCGGCGGTGCCAATAAAAACGGGGCTCTGGTGACCGAGTCGGAGCGGTATGACTCCCAGCGGTCAACAGCCTGAGGGAAACCTTTGGCCACCGAGGGATTTCCCTGTAGAGCCCTGTTAGTTAGATCAGGTGCTCATATAGAAAAATGGAGGATGAGCTGAATGCCTTTGCGCGCCGCTCTGCGCTACAGCGATCACCGCCACACCAGGCGGTCACGCCAGTGCAGCAAAGAGTGGCTGCGTCGTCGCCGGCAAAAACGAGTGAGGAGCTGCCAAGAACGCTAAGAGGCACGATCGAGAAGATGGGCTTAGTCCTAAACGGCTTAAGGGCGCTGTTCAACGGACAACGCCACATTAACATTACAAAGCCTTCAGAAGGTGGCGCTCAAGCTCTGTGCGCCGGAAACGAAATGCGACGAGGCGCAAACGACGCCGTCATTAGCCAGACGTGAGGAGCTGAACGTGCTAAAGACGCGCCCAACGAAGCTCAGGGGCCAAAAAGAGGCAAGCACGCCCAAGCGGCCGAGGGATGGCATGCAAGAGCAGCGCAGAACTTCCTCCAAGAAGGCTAAACGCCAGGGTCAAAACCCAGCGAAGCAGGCAGTCCTCACGCAACAAAAGGCAGCCCCTGCAAACTCCAACTTACCTGGCCATAATGGCAACCCAGAGAGTTGGACAGCAGTGAACGGACGTAAGCGAACGCAGAAGCGTCCCAGAGCCGACGCCATTACAGTCCACGGAGTGGGTGACTGCACATATGCCGATATGCTCAGGCTCGTGAAGAGCGACCCGGCCCTCAAGCACCTAAGTGGCGATGTGCAAGGCATTCGCAAGACCGCGAAGGGCGATCTTCTGCTGCGCCTCAATAGGAAGCCGAAGCACTCCGCAGATGAGCTGCAAGAAGCTGTGGGAAAGGCCTTGGGTGACCGGGCGGTAGTAAGAACGCTGACCGAAACGTCCCAGGTGGAGATCAAGGACCTGGATGAGCTGGCGACTAAGGAGGAAGTGCTCGAAGCGATTAAAAGTGCCTTACAAGATGACTCCTCTCCGATTGAAGCGATCAAATCGCTGTGACCAGCATTTGGCGGCCAGCAAAGGGCCACAGTTACTCTCCCAGCGCCAAAAGCCAGGACGCTTGTCGAGAAGGCCAAGGTGAGGATCGGATGGGTTGTCTGCCGTATTCGTGCAATAGACCAACCAAAGCGATGCTTTAAATGCCAGGGTTTCGGGCACATGAAAGGCGCATGCTTCAGATGGGGACACAGGCCACGAAGCAAGGAGCTGCTCCAAGCCACCAAAATGTAGCCTTTGCATACGGAAAGGCGAAAAATCAACGGACCACGCTACAGGAAGCTTTAGATGTCCGGCGTATCGCGAGGCAGTACGCAAAATGTTAAGATTATTTCAAATTAACCTTAAATAAACCACTGCATAGCTGCTCAAGCCATCTTGGAGCAGACTGTTAGGGAGATGCGCATTGATATTGTCATTATCAGCGAACCTCACCACCGAGAAACCAATTGCCCGAGAATATGGACCGAGGTTCAGGATGGAAAAGCGGCGCTCTGGGTATGTGGCGACCCATCGACATCGCTGACAAAAACAAAGCCCTTTACTGGGTTTGTACGCGCACAATACGGCAGCCTGTGGATATACAGCTGCTACCTGGCCCCAAGCATGCAGCTCTGCGAATTTACAGCTGCATTAGATGCATTAGTAGATGACGCAAGGGGGCGAAAGGTCATTATTGCTGACTTCAACGCCTGGGCAGTGGACTGGGGCAGCCAAGCAACTAACGCAAGAGGTCGTGTCCTGTTGGCTTCGGCTTGGAATATACCTTCACTCGAGATCCATAATCGATCTCACCTTCGCAAGCTCGTCACTTTTCGGCGCAACAAAATGGCAACTAAGCGACGTATACACCGCAAGCGACCACTCCACAATAATATGCACGATTGGTGAAGGAACTGCAGCCAGCAGGAGGAGCCTAAGTCGGAAAGCTTACCGCCTGGATACTTTCGACCCCGTGGCCTTTTGGAATGCAGTCCATTCGCTTGTCACCGCCGGCAACGCAGAGAGAAGAACCTCTCAAATGGCATGCCAGCTATCGCGTGCCTATGAAGAGAGCATGCAAACCCGGAAAACGTTTCGGCGCCACCATGTACCCACGTACTGGTGGAACGAAAATATTGCCGAAGCACGGCGGAACTGCATCCAAGCCAGGAGGAGATACCAGCGAGCCCGAAGTAGGCCCAACTTTGCAGAACAGCAGCTAAACAATAAGAGATAGCAAACGAGTATGTTTCCTGGAGCTATGCGACTCAGCCGAATACGATCCTTGGGGCAAGGCGTACAAAACTGTCGTTAAAACAAGCGCAGCCTTCTGACCCAAGTAAGCTGAAGTTGATTGTGGAAACGCTATTCCCAATCAGACCAGACGTATTACATACGCAAGCCAGCCCATCGAGCCACGTAGCAGCCATGCCGTCTCTCATCGACGAAGACTCAGTCGAAGAGGTGCTGACGATCGCCAGAAGCCTAAAGCCCAGTAAGGCACCGGGTCCGGATGGAATCCCCAACCGAGCGCTGAAACTAGCCATGTCCTTGCAGCCCGCGCAGTTCGTGCAGCTTTTTAAAATGTGCCTAATGGAGAGAACTTTCCCCACAATATGAAAACTCCAAACGCTAGTTTTATTACCGAAGACTGGTAAGCCGCCCGGCGACCCATCGTCATACAGGCCGATTTGCCTCCTGGACACGTTAGGCAAAGTGCTGGAAAAGCTAATCTGCAACAGGGTCCAGGCAGCTGTCGACAACAATGGTGGCCTGTCCCAAAGCCAATTTGGTTTCACCAAGGCAAAGTCTACAATAGACGCTCTGGAGAAAGTGGTCGGCATAGCAACAAACGCCATCCAAGGATCGAGATGGAAAAGCGGCACAAAAAGTACTGCCTCATCGTCACGCTGGATGTTTAAAACGCCTTTAACACAGCCAGGTGGGACAAAATATTGGATGCTCTGCTTAGAGAGAGTTGTCAGTTTCTTTAATATAAAATTATAAAATATTTGAAAAAAGTTTTTGTCTAAACGGTAAAACTCGACGGTTAACTACTTGAAATAAGTGCAGTACGGTTCAAAATTATATGGTCCGTGGCCGGGCTACCTATTCCAGCTCAATGGAGGACGCCAAGTTAATGGACACTAGAAGCCGTTCCGGTAGTACGACTACTGCTGAATCGAGTGCTGAGTCGGTCTCCAGTATTGCTGGACACAGGAAGAAGGGGAAGAATCGTGGCACGGTGTCGCCGATAATTTGCGAGCCCATCGATGCGAAGAGGCAGGCGATTCAAAGCACAGACTCGCCGGAATTCGCGAAGCCCATTGCAAGACCCGCAACGACGAAAAGGAGTGCCACTGCCGAGGAGGATAGTGGTAGAGCCGCTACTAATGCTGCTCCTATCGCACGATGTGAAGCCTGGCGTATCGTGGCTGAAGGGACGCCGGCGATCCTTGCGGAGATTTCTGCCGCAGCTGATGAAACCCGAAATGCACTTGTAGGAATTGCAGGAGTCGCCTCCGATGCCGTGCGTGGAATTTCGGCGGCTATTAAACGATTGGAAGAATTGTCGATGTTGCTAGCAGTTAGGAACGCGCTGCTTGAGAGAATCCTCAGTAAAATGTCCGCACCCCAGTATACCGCATCTACTTCCGCTGCCTTACACCCCGCTGATCGTCATGCTGCCAACCCAGCTGCCCACACCGCTGTCCCAAGTGTGCCGATCGCCGCGCCACGGATCAAAAAGCCAGTGGAGACGTGGTCCGCGGTAGTGACGAGTCAAGACCCGAGTGAATCAGGCGAAGCGGTAGCGAAGAGGATTATGGAGGAGGTTGCACCAACACTTGGTGTGCGTGTACACGAGGTGCGAGAGCTTAAGCGGGGTGGAGCCATCATCCGCACACCTTCGGTAAGCGAATTGCAGAAGATGGTGGCGAATAAAAAGTTCGCAGAGGTTGGACTCCATATCCAATCAAACAGGGGTCTGAGGCCGAATGTCACGATATACGACGTGGACACGACGATCTTGCCGGAGGTCTTCATGGATGAGCTTTATGAGAACAATTTTAAGGAGGAGATGACCGCAGAGGCTTTCAAGAAGGCGATCCACCTTGAGTCTAAGCCGTGGTCCGTCACTGATAGCGCCAGCACTAACCTGACTCTAGACGTTGACGAGAGGGCCCTGGCGACTTTTGAAAAGACCGGTCGGGTCTACATTAAGTGGTTTTCGTACCGATGCCGGTCCCTCGTCCGCACCTATGCTTGCCATAGGTGTGTCGGCTTCGGTGTCCGAGTGCCGCCTCAAGCAGGACGTATGCCGACAGTGTGGACAAATGGGCCACATCGCAGCCAAGTGCGCAAATCCGGTGGACTGCCGGAATTGCCGTTTCAAGAGGCTACCCTCGGGGCATTACATACTTTCGGGGTCTTGCCCGATCTATGGCGCAGTGTTGGCAAGGGTGCAAGCTAAGCATTAATGTTTAGCTTCATCCAAGCCAACTGTGGCCGCGGCCGCGCTGCGTGCATCGATATCGGTGTACGTATGCGTGACCACGGCCACTCCTTTGCGCTGCTGCAGGAGCCATACGTGGATGTCGTTGGACGAATTATAGGCTTCCCAGCCGGGATGCGCGTATTTGGGAGCCGTACGGTCGATGACCGGAAAAGGAGCGCTGCTATTATTATTAAAGACGCAGATGCCATCTGCCTACCTGTAGAGTCGTTAACCACCGAGGCTGGAGTGTTGGTAAGGTTCACGGGTAAACATGCCACAGTTTACTTGGCCTCGATATACTGTCATGCACACGCTGATCTAATGAGGATATTACACTATATGGATGCCGTGTTGCTACTGGCGAACAGTACGCCGGTAATCTTTAGCCTAGATGCAAATGCTGTGTCGCCAATGTGGTTTAGCAAACGGCACGAATTTTTTCGTGGCCAACTAAACTATAGGCGAGGCGAACAGTTAGATGAGTGGATACTCGGAAATCGTGCCTGCGTGCTAAACCAGGTCAGCGAGGTGTACACGTTTGATAATCGCCGTGGGCAGAGCGATATTGACGTAACAATCACCAACGAAGCAGCGTCTACGTGGGCCGCGTATGAATGGAGTGTGGACGAGTGGGATTTGAGCGACCACATCATGATCACTGTTGTGATCTCGCCATCCCCAGCAAATACAGTTGAGAGCTTTGCTCCTGTGCCGTCCTGGAAGCTCACTAATGCTGACTGGCGTTTGTTCGGCTCAGAACTGGTAGAGGAAATCGAGGAGCACCTTTCCCAGGAGGACATTAGGATGTTGCCGTTGGATTCCGTAGTGTCTGCCCTACGCCTTGCTGCACAGTCCGTGTGTGACAAAGTGCTTGGCCGCAGACCATTGAGAGCCCAGGGAAAAGTTAAGTGGTGGAATGCCGAGCTGAGTACCAAACGCCGGGAGGTCAGGAGACTGAGGCGGAGGCTCCAGGATGCTCGGCGCAGAGGCCACGAATCTGCGCAGTATCTTGCAGCTTATCTGCGGACAGCCGTCCGCGAGTTCAAGACGCTCATCCTGAAGACAAAGGAGGAAAACTGGCGACGCTTCGTTGGAGAGCACAAAGATGATCCGTGGGGGCACATCTACCGGATATGCCGGGGACAAAGGCGGTCCACCGATTTGAGATGCCTTCGTTCGGATGGCAGGCTGGTTGTAACATGGCACGACTGCGCGGGTCTCCTCCTCCACAACTTTTTCCCGGATGCAGAGTTGAGTGAAGAGATCGTCATTCCGGATGAAGCTGCTCCAACGCTCGAAGCTTTCGAGGTTGGAGTATGCGTCGCTCGGTTGAAGAGCAGGCGCTCTCCCGGGCTTGACGGCATTACAGGTGGGATCTGCTAGGCGGTATGGCGTGCCATCCCCGAGCACCTGACAGCGTTGTATTCCCGCTGCCTGGCAGAGAGATACTTTCCCCTTGAGTGGAAGTGCCCGCGTGTGGTTGCGCTCCTCAAGAGCCCCGACAAGGATAGGAGCGATCCAGCTTCCTATCGGGGCATCTGCCTATTGCCAGTGTTTGGCAAAGTGCTTGAGGGGATCATGGTGGATCGAATGAAGGAGGTGCTTCTGGATGGAAGTAGATGGCAATTTGGCTTTCGACCTGGACGCTGTGTCGAGGACGCCTGGAAGCACGTAATGACCAGCGTTGCCGCCAGCCAGGCGGTATACGTACTTGGTATCTTCGTTGACTTTAAGGGCGCCTTTGACAACGTCGAGTGGAGCGCCGCGATGCGCCGCTTGATCAATGCGGGATGCAAGGAAGCTGGCTTGTGGAGAAGCTTCTTCTGTGGCAGGAAAGCCAGGATGACCAGCAGGTATGGCGAAGTTGAGGTGGAGGTCACACGAGGGTGTCCCCAGGGATCCATCAGTGGGCCGTTCATTTGGAACACCATGATGGATATCCTACTCCATCGTCTGGAGCGAATGTGCACTTTTTGTGCATACGCTGACGATCTGCTAATTCTAGTTGACGGAAAGTCGAGAGTCGAGCTGGAGCGTCGAGCAGCTGAGCTGATGTCCGTCGTAGGAGCTTGGGGAGCCGAGGTCGGAGTGTCTATCCCAACCAGCAAGACGGCAATGATGATGTTGAAGGGACGTTTTGCCGTTTCCAGGCCGCCCATGGTACGGTTTGCAGGAGCAAGCCTACCATATGTCAACAAGATCCGGTACCTTGGCATCACAGTCGGTGAACGGCTGAGCTTTCAGCCGCATATCGCAGGATTGCGGGATAAGCTGACTGGAGTCGTCGGAGCATTAGTTCGCGTGCTACGGGTTGACTGGGGCCTCAGTCCCCGAGCCAGACGCACTGTCTATGCCGGACTCATGGTGCCTTGTGCACTGTTTGGTGCCTCGGTTTGGTATTCCGCGGTCAGGGGAGAGTCGGGCGCCAGGAGGCGCCTCATCTCCTGCCAAAGAGTCATGCTCTTAGGATGCCTGCCGGTATGCCGTACAGTGTCCACCGTGGCACTGCAGGTGCTTGCTGGAGCTCTACCTCTGGATTTGGTTGCCAAGCAATTGGCAATCAGATTCAAGGTCAAGCGTGCCCACCCGCTGGAGGATAGCGACTGGCTGTTCGGTCTAGATGTGGCAAATCTAGATCAGAGGCAGACGAAGGCGTTGCTGGACGAATGCATGTGCTCCGAGTGGCAACGGAGGTGGGATAGTGATGAGCACGGTCGACCGACTCATCAGTTTATCCCGGACGCATGCTTTGTTTATAGCCGGAGAGACTTTAGATTCAGTCTTCACGCTGGATTCCTGCTGACAGGCCATGGGTCGCTTAATGCATTTCTGCATCGGAGAAGTCTGAGTGCAACGCCCGCATGTCAATGCGGTGCAGAGCACGAAGACTGGCAGCACGTGCTAGTTGCTTGCCCACTCTATGCAGATCTGCGAGACCTTGACGGACTTGGTATCAGGAGAGAAGATACCCGTTGGGACTTTTCTCGGGTCCTGGAGACACTAGAGCGGCTGCGACTCCTTGAGTTGTTTGCACGAGCGGTGTTTACTAGACGGCGGCGAGGGATGGAGTGAAGAGCAGCCACACAGGGCCAACCAGTGCCGGGCTGACGTTAGCCGAAACTGGAAGTGGCATGGACTGTGTCACGAAGTCCGACCAGAGACTAGGTCTGGAAGACAAGCCCCATTTGGGGTAAGTCGACCCATTCCATGTTTGTCGGCAACAAAACTGGGGAGTAGCAATAGCTACGAACAGCCGACCAAAGCTGTAATTTGGTACCACGGGTAACCAGGAGCCCACGGAACTTGTTCCGTCCTGGTTAGTTGGTGCGGCCCTTCGGGGAGTATCGTGGTGGCTGTGTGTTTGATACCCAAATGCGGGGAGAGTTTTCACTCGGCGTGGAGTTGCGTGTCAACCGGGTGCTGTACCCATAGACCAGCAGAGGTTTAGATTGGCCTCGCTCCTCACCAAGGGGGAATGTCATGGTCGACAAACATGCATTCAATTGGTACCGAAGGTTCACTGTGCAAGCAGGGTTCTGGAGGGGTGCTAGTCCGACGCTTTGTTTCGGCTCGCTGTATTTTATGTCACATATGTGGCATAAACGAATACCGTGCTAGTAAACTCCCACGGGGTAGACGCCACGTTAAATAAATGAAGACTTTCTGTCAACGTTCCGCGTCCCATATTATCTTCAGGAGACGATACGCAGCTACTTTACTGGAAGACTGCTGCTATACGACACCGCAGACGGCCCCACTACACATCAAGTGTCCGCCGAAGTGCCCCAAGTCTCAGTTCTAGGACCCCTCCTCTGGAACATCATGTACGATGGCATCCTCCGACTGGAACTCCCGATCGATACAAGTATCATCGGCTTCGCGGACGACGTGGCCCTGGTAGTCGTCGGCAAGGAATTGAAAGTCGTAGAGGAATCGTGTAACCACAGCATTTCCCGCGTGCACCATTGGCTAGCAGCAGCTGGACGCGAGCTGGCTGCTCATAAAACAGAAGCGGTGTTAGTAAGCAGTCGAAAAATAGTGGAAACAGCGCACATAAGAGTCGGCAGTGCGACAATAGAATCAGCAAGAGCGCTAAAGTACCTGGGTGTCATGCTAGACACAAGGATGTCGTTCAGAGATTACTTGGAGTACGTGCACAAGAAAGCAGCAGAGTCCTGTCGAGCGCTATCCAGAATTATGCTGAACACAAGGGGGACCGAAACAGCAGAGACGCCGTCTCCTTATGACCGTAAACAAAGCGGTAATAATGTACGCGTCCCCCATCTGGAGCAGAGCAATGGCTGTTCCCAGCTACAGCCGGGGCGTACACTCTATATATCGCCTAAGCGCTCTACGGGTCAGCTGCGCATTCCGGACGGTATCGGACGTAGCGGTGCTGGTTATCGCAGGGATGGTCCCGCTAAACGAACTGGCAACAGAAGCTGTAGTTTGCTATAGAGCCCACAATGGAAGCAACACAGCAAACTCGATTCGCACTGAGGCAAGGATGCAGAGCGTAGCACGATGGCAAGCACGCTGGGATCGCGCATCTAAAGGACGCTGGACGCATAGGCTTATCCCAAACTTGGAAGCCTGGATAAATCGCAAGTATGGCAATACTAATTTTTATTTAACGCAGCTCCTATCAGGCCACGGATGCTTCAGGAGCTACTTAAAGCGATTCGGCCAAGACAACACAGACGAGTGTTCTTAGTGCGGCAGAAAAATCATAGAGGACGCAAATCACGTCATATTCGAGTGTGGACGTTTCGCAGCAAACAGACAGGAACTGGAGGACATCATGGGCAGACCTATCACGGTGGACAACCTGGTCACGAGCATGATAGAGACCGCACAAAAGTGGGCCGCTGCCAGGACCTTCGCAGCAGAAGTAATGCGAGAACTCAGGAGAGTTGAGCGCAGCAGACGGAGAACCGCGGATATTTAGGTAGCCAGAACATGTCTGTGAAGCAATGCTTCGCGGCCGTTCCGCACGCAATCCACGCTACCTAAACAATACCCCAACTATAACCTAAGCTAAATAACTAAGCATAAACAAACTGAATACAAAAAAAAAAAAAAAAAATTGCTTGCACGACCCTCATAGAGCCGAAGCTGAGAGTACATTCTATTTTTACTCATCCTAGTGTTTATATTGCCTTTGGAAGAAGGGGGTTCAGGGTATCATCTAGTCGGGAACCCGCGACTAAAGCGTCTTATTAGGTTTTTAATTTAATTTATCTGATAATTATTTACAACGGAACACTATATCACATAGCTGCCATAAGTACGATCTGTTGAAAATTAAGTTCTTGCATTTAAGAGCTTCACTATTCTCACTTATGTATCTGCAAAACCGTAAGAAAAATGTCTGCAAGGGTTTTACTTTACTTTCTCGTTTCAAGATCAATTGATCAAACCTAGCGGTATTAGTTTTGCAAAGACTTGAAATATTAATATTTTGTTTCCGAGCCCCGTTTTTCTTGCCCCGTTTCCATAGAGTAATAAACAGATACAGAGCTGAAAACTGACTCCGAGCTTTTACTACCGTTTTAATTCTGAAGCAAGGTGGATAAGGTTGGTCCGCAAACGCAAAATCAAACTCAAGAAATAAAGCTCATTTACAATAGGAAGCAATAACAAATCAGCTGCAAAACAACAACAGTGCCCTTGAACCCCATTTTTTTCCATCTTCCGTTTTGATCGCTGAAATTTTGAAGCAAGATTATGAGGACATAGGAAACTCAGTGCAAAGAAAAGGGACAAATAATGCCACTGTGTTTGTTGCTGGTTTCTCTGTCGTTCCAACAAGGCAGCGCGTAGAAACAACAACAACACGATTTGGGTTCTAATGTTGTTGCTGCAGAGCCGAGTCTCGGCGAAACTATGTAGGTAGAAATTTGAATGCCAGCAGGCCATGCCATCCAAATCGAAGGGTGTCGCACACAACGCGTCAGCGACAAAAATTATGACGTCACATTTTATAGAATTTCATTTCTTGTGTTGCTTAGAATATATTTCTATCTTTATAACGCACATTTAAGTTATAAATTAATGGTGCCTTTAATAAGAATGAATTTATTTACAAATGTATTTATTTACTGTACGAAACGTCGCACACAAAAAGCCTTAGCCTGTGACGTCACATGCGCAACAGAATGTTGCAATCTTCTTAAATTCATATACTTGCCTTGGCTTGGCGGACACACATACATCTACACTTGCACTAAAATATGTGTGTTGATACATCCGCCAACAATAGTTATGCGCGTCGAGGCATTGATACCCTTATTTAAAGTAATAGTGTATAATGTTTAAAGAAAATAATTATTATTGAATGTACCAATAGTTGCACAGTTAATACGAAATTATATTTTACTCAGACATTGGATAGAAATTTGTTTAGAAGAAGGTTTGTGCTGTTTGCTTCCAGCACTGATCAATAGTCATACCCTATATAGAGAAAGGGTACTCTGCTGGTCGAAAAATGAAAAATGATACAAATTTGCCTGGCTGCTTGCAAGTTGAAAGCGAGTGGAGAAGAAGAAGACCTGACTTTGTGACTTTGCGAATTATAGGCATAGAAACCACAACAATAAGTTAGGAGACTGTAGAAGCTTAGATCAAAGGCTGTAGGCTCAAGACAAAAAGGGATAGGAAGGAAAGTATTTGTGGTGTGGAAAATGTTCTGAAGTTGTCATTGAATTTTGGGCATCGGCAGAAGTAGCTGCAGACAGCCAGGTGTTGTATTTGCAACCTCGCAATCTTGCTTCACATATTTTGAAAAAGAGCTTTTGATCCAAAAGCCTCCATATTTATTACTCTATGGCCCGTTTCCAAGGCACCGATAAAAATCCATATCAAAATGTTGTTTTTTGACCAAATCTTTTAGGGTTTAAGTGATAATTTCATCAAGATCGATTAAAAAACAGAAAAGTTATATAACAAAACGTGAGCTTACATATTGACACGTGTTTGCGGCAGCCAGCGCATATGGCAAGAATTTCTGTATACATGTACACACACACACATTCATGCATTAGAATTACGATTGTATTGTTTGTTTTGCGCTGCGTGTATATCCTGATATATTAATTCGGCTTTTATGTCCTTGCAGAGGGTATTATAATTTTGTCTTGAAATGTGTAGAAGGAGACATCTCTGACCCCATAAAGTATATACAGTACTGAGCAAAAGTGTTTCCATAGTTGACACTTTGAACTTTGTGAGTCAATAATATCCAAACGAATGAAGAAAATCAAAAAAACTTTTTTTTTCCAATAATATGTATTTAATTCTTAACGAATTGCCGTATATAACAAAAACATAAATAAATCAGCAAAATATTCAAACAAAAAAAACTAAAACAAAACGCATGTGTACAATTTTGCACCTTCAGTGAAAAAAATTAAATATAATTCAAAATCAATATTTTGTCCACAGACCCTTATTAGCTATTACACTTTTTATTCGGTTTGGCATACTCTCGACCAACTTTTCTATGGTTTCCTTTGGAACTCGTTTCCACTCCAGTTCTACACGCTTCCAAAGATCGTTTAGGTTGGATGGCATTGATTTATATTCCTCGAGCCGTCGCTTCACGATTGACCACAGGTTCTCAATCGGATTGAGGTCGGGAATTTGAGCTGGCCACTCCATCAGCATAAAATCTTGGTTTTGTAACCATTCGCGGACAATTTTGGCAGTGTGCTTCGGGTCCCCATCTTGTTGAAAAATGATTTCCTTTACGGGGTATGCACACTTGTCCAGAAAATTGGGTAGATAGGTTTGCAAAATATTGAGATAGTCTTCTTTGAACATTATACCATCAATTTTATGCAATGGTCTAATGTGCCACCAAGTAAAGCATCCCCAAACTTTGACCTTGCCTCCTCCATGCTTAACGGTTTGCTTCACATGGTGTTTTTGAAGCTTGTCCCCGGGCCTGTGCCAATAGTATTGCTTGCCATCCGACTGAAAACGGTTGAACTTGGATTCATCCGACCAGATGAGACGTTTCCAATCATCTACAGTCCAGTTCTTGTGTTCCCGGGCGAATTTCAAACGAGCCTTGACATTCTTCTCGGATAGAGCTGGTTTATTTTTTTTTCACACTTGCCACATATCCAACCTTAGCTAGTGCTCTTCTGGCCGTCCACCTACTCACGTATTTTCCTATGTCCATAGATGCCTTCTTCGGTGTTAGGAACTTATCAGTTCTCATTTTCGACAACATTAGTCTGGCGTCAGAGTCCTTTAAGAGGCGTTTGCGGCCTTTAATAGTGTTTTTGGATGCAACATTGCGTCTTTTGTAGACCTTGGACACCGCTGATTGAGAAATATTAAGCTGATCTGCAATAAAAGCTTTTCATTTTTTCGCGGTACTTTATAGACTAATTGCTAAAATCAACAAATCTGCTTCGAATAATACGAAACACGTGATTTTCTGGATCATAAAAGTGTAGAATGCAAAAATAAAACATATAACAGTGAAACTGCATGTCTATTGCCGATAAGAGAATTAAGGAATTAAACCAAAGTAAGAATAACGGAAGGTGCAAAATTGTGCACATGCGTTTTGTTTTAGTTTTTTTTTGATTGAATATTTTGCTGATTTATTTTTGTTTTATATATTATTGGAAAAAACAGATTTTTTGATTTGCTTCATTCGTTTGGATATTATTGACTCACAAGGTTCAAAGTGTCAAAGTGCCCTACTGTATGTATATCCATGATTAGTATCATCTGCCGAGACGATATAGCCATGTCTGTCTGTCTGTCTGTTTCTATGAAAACTAGTCTCTCAGTTTCAAAGCTATCTTTATAAAACTTTGCAGAAGTGCCTCTTTCTGCTGCACGCAGTTCATATGTGAAAACCAACTGGATCGGACCACTATATCATATAGCTGCCATAGGAACGATCTGTCGAAAAGTAAGTTCTTGTATGAAAAACGCAGTACATATGTCAAAAGCACCTTGATCGGACCGCTATATCATATAGCTGCCATAGGAAAGATCGGTCGAAAAGTAAGTTCTTGTATGAAAAACATTTTTGTTTATCAGGATATCTTGATCAAACTCGACATTTATTAGTTTTACTGTGCTCCTTCCATTTAAGTTAAATCCTTTTAAGATCGGACCACTTTATCATATGGCAGTCATAGAAACGATCGATTGAAAATAAGTTGTTGTTTGGCAAACTTTTTTGATTTTCAAGATATCTTAACCATACTCCGCATTAACTATTCTCCCTGTGCTTCTTAGATACGGGAAAACCACCATGAGCACTATCAAAAGTTTGGGTCTGCAAGGGTATTTAATCTTCGGTGTGCCGAAGATAGCCCTTTCTTTCGATTATATACCCTGATCCCATTAAATTGGGTAAACAGGGAATTTTGTATTTGCATCTCCAGCCCCTGAAAATGAATATATATATTCTTGATCAGCATCAAAAGCCGAGTCGATCTAGCCATGTCCGTCTGTCTGTCTGCCCGTCTGTCCGTCCGTCCGTATGTATGAACGCAAGGATATTATAACCTATACGAGCTAGAGATTTTAGCTGTATGTCTTTCTAATGCCCGCGCAGATCGAGTTTGTTTCCGATATTTGATAACTTGTCCCGTTTCCAAGTAATCGATAAAAATCTTTATTGAAAACCTGTTTTTTTGAGCAATTCCGGCAAATAATATGAGCTAGAGTCACCAAACTTGACATGTAGCTTCTAGAATAGAATATATGTATATATCAAGTATCTTTCATTTTATACCTATCGCCACCTCCCCGCTACCACCAAAAAGATATAACTCAACTTAATTATCCAACTTGTATTGCCCATCAATCTAAGCCACAATTTATATGCAATTTAACTTTTGGGAATACACAAATATTCTTCATTATATTCTACAATAAGATGTACTGTCGAAAATTTCATTAAGATCGATTAAGAAACACAAAAGTTATGTGCGCACGTGTTACCAGCAAAGCTGCTGCGCAAATTCCAAGAATTTCTGTATACATATACACACACACATTCATGCGCGTCTGCTTTGAATTCTATCAACAGCATTGCAATTGCGATTGTATTTTTTTCTGTGCTGCTATTTTAATTGGTATTTTTCTCGTTAAAGCACAATTATTGGTGTGGCCCTTGAGTAGAGGCAGCGGTAAGTGGTGCGGTTAGTTGTGATTTCGAACCCTGCCAAGGGAACAATTTTTTTTTTATTTTCATTTTTCTTTATTACTACTAAATCAAACGAGTGCGTAGCGCGAGCTGCATTTGGTGTTGGAAGAAGAGGGTTCAGGGTATCCCCTAGTCGGGAGGTCCCGACTAGAACCCTTTACTTGTTTTTACTGCTGAAGCAAACGAGCTCGTATCGCTAGCTGCATTTGGTGTTGGTAGAAGCAAAGACATTATAAACGCTAAGATGAGTAACGCCCATACATTTGAGTGCGACGAAAAATGTCTAGCCTGGCTTCTATCTGGCTTTTCCCACTTCACCCGACATGCCGCCGACTGGCTGTTGTTCCGTCTTCAAAAGCCAGACGAACGAATGCCGAATTCGCGGCTTGCTGACACCAGCAACGAAGTTAGTCGCCAGCCTTACTTTACCAAATCTGCGAAAAAGTTTTAAACTTAAACTTTTGCTTCATCCATGAAATGCATGCCTTTTTGAATGATACATTATGATAAATATTACAAGACAATTTTAAAATAAAATAATTTTTTCAGAAAGCGCATCTTGTGCAATAGCTAGGCTCAGAAAATAGCTCACTTGGATTGATTTTACTTTTATTATTGGATTGTGTATGCTCGAGAGAAATTCTTGTCTCAGCCAATGGCATGCAAGCACTTATGTTTGTATGCGTGAATTGTGCATGCATAAATACATCAACATATGTATATGTATTGTTTGTTATTCACTGATCTGGTTTTTGCTGGTAAAGAACTAAATTTTATTAGCTAGTCATAGGTAGGGTCTGAGCTGCGAGCTGCTGAGATTTGGCTTTTCTAACACTGCTATTTAATATTGGAGGACAATAACTATGCGCCCAAAACGGATTAAAGAAAGGGGCCAAAAATTTTCACTGGTTTATTTCTTAATTGGGGATCAAAAACAAAAATAATTAAATTTATAATTAAAAAAAATTATATTAATATTTACATCGACTTCAAAAAAGTCAGAGGTAGAAAACGAACAAAATTGATTTCCTTGCCAGCAAAGCCAAAGCATTTAATAACAACACATTCAAATATGCTGATATGTATGTATTTCACAACATGCAAACATAATTGCTTGCACGGCCCTCATAGAGCAGAAGCTGAGAAAACATTCAATTTTTAGCTTTTCGCTCTTTCACAGTCTGTGTGCAGAAGTTAGATGGTGGACTGCCGAATTAGTACCAAACGGGAGATCAGAAGACTGAGGCAGAGGCTTCAGGATGCACGGCGCAGAGGCCACGAATCTGCGCAGTATCTTGAGTATCTTGCAGCTCATCTACGGACAGCCGTCCGCGAGTTCAAGACGCTCATCCTCAAGACGAAGGAGGAAAACTGGGGACGCTTCGTTGGAGACCACAGAGATGATCTGTGGGGGCACGTCTTCCGGATATGTCGCGGACGAAAGCGGTCTACCGATTTGAGGTGTGTTCGTTTCGGATGACGGGCTGGTCATAACTTGGCACGACCGCGCGGGTCTCCTCCTCCGCAACTTTTCCAGTTGCGGAGTCGAGTGCAGACATCGTCATTACGGACGAAGCTGCTCCAACACTCCAATGCTCGAAGCTTTCCAGGAGTATGCATCGCTCGGTTGAATAGCAGGCGCTCTCCCGGGCTTGACGGCATGACAGGTGGGATCTGCAAGGCGGTATGGCGTGCCATCCCTGAGCACCTGACAGCGTTGCATTCCCGCTGCCTGGCAGATGGATGCTTTCCCCTTGAATGGAAGTGCCCGCGTGTGGTAGCGCTCCTCAAGAGCCCCGACAAGGATAGGAGCAATCCAGCTAGGAAGCTAGATTGTGGAGAAGCTTCTTCTACAGCAGGAAAGCTAGGATGACCAACAGATAAAGCGAAGTCGAGGTGGAGGTCACGCGAGGGTGTGTCCAGGGATCCATTAGTGGGCCGTTCATCTGGAACACCATGATGGATGTCCTGCTCCAACGCCTGGAGCCTTTGTGCATATTAAGTGCATATGCCGACGATCCGCTGGTTCTTTTCGAGGGAGAGTCGAGAGCCGAACTGCAGCGTCGTGCAGCTGAGTTGATGTCCGTCGTGGGAGCTTGGGGAGCCGAAGTCGGAGTGTCGATATCAGCCAGCAAAACGGCGATGATGATGCTTAAAGGGCGTTTTGCCGTTTGCAGTAAATACTGGTACCTTGGCATCACAGTTGGTGAACGGTTGAATTTTCAGCCGCATATCGCTGGACGCATGCTATAAGTTGACTGGGGCATCAGTACCCGGCCAGACGGACAATTAATGTCGGACTCATGGTGCCTTGTGCACTGTTTGGTGCCTCGGTATGGTATTCCTCGGCCAGAGGAGAGTCGGGGGCCTGGAGGCGCCTCATCTCCTGCCAAAGAGTTATGCTCTCAGGATGCCTGCCGGTATGCCGTACAGTGTCCTCCGCTGCCAAGCAATTCGCTGTGCCCGTGCCACGGGCAATGTGAATGTGCCTGTCCCTGCCGTGGAGGAGACGCCAACGAGTTCGGCAGCTCTTAGGAGGCGGAAGAGGACGGCAGTAGAGCAAATGAATAATTTAGTAGACAACACGGGGCGGTATGAGCAGCTCTTGTTTACGCTATTGGCGCAGAATGAGTGGCTGCAGGGGCGGTTGGGGGACTTTTGTGGGAGTGCAAACGTGCGCAGCCAGGAGGGTCCTATGTCAGCAGTGTCTTCAACACCGGAGATGCTTCGGCCAGTGCAGACCTGGTCCTTAGTCGTGCGCAGCAAGGCTGCTGGAAAGACCGCTAAGAACGTGGTTAAGCAGGTGGTGAATAAGGTAGGGTCTACTCTTAGTGTGCATGTTCACGAGGTGAAACCTCTACTGGATGGAGGAGCGATTATCCGTACGCCATCGGTCGCTCAGCGTAAACAAATGTTGAAAAACAAAAAGTTCACGGAGGGATTGGAAGTCAGAGTGAATGATAAGTTGGGGCTGAAGGTTGCGGTCCAGGGCGTTCACTCACAGATTACCACTGACGAGTTCATGGCTGACTTGTATGAGATGAATCTAAACGAGAAAATGCCACTTGATACCTATAAGAAAGGTGTCCCGAAGAACATTCAACAGTTGATCTTATTGAGCTATGGAATATTCGTATATTCTTAAAGAGGTTTATTTATTTGATTTATAACTTTAAGGTGGAGGCGAGTGTGGCGAAAACTATGAAATGTAAGATACTTGACCTGAATATTCTATTATAGAAGCTACATGTCAAGTTTGGTGAAATTATCACTTAAAACCTAAGACATTTGGTCAAAAAACAACATTTTGATATGGATTTTTATTGGTGCCTTGGAAACGGGGCAAGAAAAACTTGGCTCGGAAACAAACTATCAAAATTTCAAGTCTCTAGCTAACAAATCTCTTGCGTTCATACATATACATTGCAAAACTAATACCGCTGGGTTTGATCAAGTGATCTTAAAACGAGAAAGTAAAGTAAAACCCTGCAGACATTTTCTTTGCGGTTTTGCAGAAATGTGAAAATAGTGAAGCTCGTTAATGCAAGAACTTAATTTTCGACAGATCGTACTTATGGCAGCTATATGATATAGTGGTCCAATGTTGATAGGACCTAGCTATATATAAGGAGAATTGTAAAACTAATAAATGCCTGGGTTGGTCAAAATATTTTTATAAACCAAAAAGTTTTTCCGACAAGAACCTTATTTTCGACCGATCGTTCTTATGACAGCTATATGATATAGTGTTCCGTTTTTAATAATAATCTGATAAATACCGGGTTTGGTGAAAATATCTTGAAAAACAAAAAAGTTGTCCTTACAATAAATTAATTTAGCCGACTTTGGTCAAGATATTTTGATAAATTGGTACAATGAGATTTCGCGTCGATTCTTAATTTTTGTCTTATCATACTTTTCAGCAAACGTTCAAACACATTCACAGCCACTGGGCCACAGTTTGCCTCCCACCTTCAATGAACATTATACATACGAAACACATAGGTCAGCCTCCAGTGCAGGCGCAGCTTCAAAGATACATACATACACACACAAAAGAAAACTTATACCCCAACATCCATTCTTATGAGCTCGTTTGCTTTAACATTAAAAAACAAAGCAAGACTCTCTAGTCGCGAGTTTCTGACTAGGGGATACCCTGAACCCCCATTTTCCAAAGACCATATAAACTCTAAGATGGGTAATGGCATGCAACAAAATGCTACTATGCAGCTTGATTTTGATTTTGAAAATTGAGAACGAAAACAAAATCAGTATCATTGCGCTCTTACAGCTGATAGAGCGAAAAGCTAAAAATAGAATGTACTGTCAGCTTCTGCTTTATGAGGGCCGTCCAAGCAATTATGTTTGCATGTGTGTAAATGTGTTGTTATTAAATGCTCTGGCTTTTGCTGGCAAGGAAATCAATTTTGTTCGCTTTCGACCTCTTTTTTTTTCGTCGATGTAAATATTAACATAATTTCCTTAAATTATTAATTAAATTATTTTTGTTTTTGATCCCCAATTAAGAAATAAACAAGTGAAAATTTTTGGCCACCTTCTTTAATCCTTGTTGGGCGCATAGTTATTGTCCTTCAATATTAAATAGCAGTGTTAGAATAGCCAAACCTCAGCAGCTCGCAGCTCAGACCCTACCCATGACTAGCTGACAAAATTTATTTCTTTACCAGCAAAAACCACAGCAGTGAATAACAACAGATACACATATTTTGATCTATTTATGCATGCATAATTCACATATACAAACATAAGCGCTTGGACGCCATTGGCTGAGACAAGAATTTCTCTCGAGCATACGCTGTCCAAAATTAAAAGTAAAATCAATCCATGTGTGCTATTTTCTGAGCCTAGCTATTGCACAAGGTGCGCTTTCTGAAAAAATTATTTTTTTTTTAATATTCTCCTGTAAAATTTATCATAATGTATCATTCAAATAAAGCATGCATTTCTTGGATGAAGCAAAAGTACAATGCGTCGATCGTAAGTTTAAAACCGTTTCGCACAATGTACTTCAAAAAAGAAGCGACGCAAATTACCATCGACCAGTTTTGCTGAAGTTAGGGTGGCGACTAACTTCGTTGCTGGTGTCAGCAAGCCGCGAAGTCGGCATTCGTTCGTCTGGCTTTTGGAGACCAAACAACAGCCAGTCGGCTGGCATGTCGTGTGAAGTGGGAAAAGCCAGATGAGAAGCCAGGCTAGACATTTTTCGTCGCATTCAAATGTATGGGCGTTACTCATCTTAGTGTTTATATTGTCTTTGCCTCTACCAACACCAAATGCAGCTAGCGATACGAGCTCGTTTGCTTCAGCAGTAATAAAAAAAATAAAATAAAAAAAATATGGTCACTCAATAGGACTCGAACCCTTAACAGACAGCAATAGTTGCTATCACCTCCGCTCCACAGCCACACCAACAATTTCTACGAGAAAAAACTGAATTAAAATATCAGGATATACACGCAGCGCAGAAAACAATACAATCGCAATTCTAATGCATGAATGTGTGTGTGTATAAGTAAACAGAAATTCTTGCAATATGCGTTGGCTGCCGCAAACACGTGTCAATATAATCTCACGTTTTGTTATATAAATTTTCTGTTTTTTAAACGATCTTGATGAAATTATCACTTAAAACCTAAGAGATTTGGTCAAAAAACAACATTTTGCGACAACAGGCCAAACCCTTTAATAATGTCACCCAACTGCTCCCTCGAAAGACTGTGCATGTGCACAAGTAGCAAGTCGCAAAATTTGAAAATGTTCAATTTTTGGTCTTTTCTTAGAATTTTTCGACAAGCCGGCGATGAATTACCCTTGGAGAAATATGACTTCGTTTTTTTTTTATTTTCAGGAAAATGTGTCCCCACAGTAAACAAAAATATTAGAATATAAAATATAAATATTTCACTTAGGTCATTCAAGTTTTTATTAAATGAAAAAAGATCAGATTCTCCTCATTATGCCTGAATGGACCAAGAAATACATGACGCCCTCATTTACTTGTGCGCACATCCACACAGCACAAACATATGTATGTTTGTAGACCTCGGGGTTTTCGAGAAGCTATGCAGAAAGAAAGAGATGCACAAAAGCGCGCAAAGCAATGAGAGGGAGCGAGGCAAACTCTGTACATGCATACACACACAACTGTTTTTGGGCTGTAAGGATTTAAAACTAACATACATATATTAAGAAAAAGCATCAGCCGCGGCGACGTTGTGCGCCGAGCGAGATTCGGCTTCGTACTGAACGTTCGGCCTTCGAGGCCGGTGTTCGACTGCCACTCTCAGTAGTCTTAGTCTATATGGGCATAACAAATTGGTGGCACCCTTGGGGATCACTCGTGCGGTATATCGTGTTTCGATTATTCGGCTGTTTGACATATCTATGCATTGTATGGTTAGTGGTAAAACCCTTGCAGACATTTTCCTTACGGTTTTGCAGATATGTGAGAATAGTGTAGCTCGTAAGTGCAAGAACTTAATTTTCGACAGATCGTACTTATGGCAGTTATATGATATAGTGGTCCAATGTTGAGAGGACTTAGCATATATATGAGGAGCATTGTGAAACATTGTGAATAATGCCTAGTTTGGTCAAAATATTTTTATAAACCAAAAAGTTATTTCGAGAAGAACCTTATTTTCGACCGATCGTTCTTATGGCAGCTATGTATATGATATATTGTTCCGTTGTAAATAATAATCTGATAAATACCGGTTATGGTGAAAATATCTTGAATAACAAAAAAATTGTCCTTACAATTAATTAATTTAGCCGACTCTGGTCAAGATATTTTGATAAACAAAAAAGGTATTCGTATGTACGTAGTTTTCGACTGAATATTCCTATGACAGCTAATTCTATGATAAAGTGGTACAATGAGATTTCGCGACAATTCTTAATTTTTGTCACATCCCACTGTTCAGCAAACGTTCAAACACATTCACAGACAATGGGCCACAGTATGCCTCCCAGCTTCAATGAACATTATACATTCGAAACACATTGGTCAGCCTCCAGTGCAGGCGCTGCTTCAAAAATATATATGTATATACACACACAAAAGAAAACATACCCCAACATCCATTCATATGAGCTCGATTGCTTTAAAATTGAAAAACCAAGTAAGACTCTCTAGTCGCGAGTTTCTGACTAGGGGATACCCTGAACCCCCTTTTTCCAAAGACCATATAAACACTAAAATGAGTAACGGCATGCAACAAAATGCTACTATGCAGCTTGATTTTGATTTTGAAAATTGAGAACGAAAACAAAATCAGTATCATTGCGCTCTTACAGCTGATAGAGCGAAAAGCTAAAAATAGAATGTACTGTCAGCTTCTGCTCTATGAGGGCCGTCCAAGCAATTATGTTTGCATGTGTGTAAATGTGTTGTTATTAAATGCTCTGGCTTTTGCTGGCAAGGAAATCAATTTTGTTCGCTTTCGACCTCTTTTTTTTTCGTCGATGTAAATATTAATATAATATCTTCAAATTATTAATTAAATTATTTTTGTTTTTGATCCCCAATTAAGAAATAAACCAGTGAAAATGTTTGGCCTCCTTCTTTAATCCTATTTCGGGCGCATAGTTATTGTCCTCCAATATTAAATAGCAGTGTTAGAAAAGCCAAATCTCAGCAGCTCGCAGTTCAGACCCTACCCATGACTAGCTAACAAAATTTATTTCTTTACCAGCAAAATCCAGAGCAGTGAATTACACTACATATACATACTTTGAGGTATTTATGCATGCATAATTCACGCATACAAACGTAAGCGCTTGCACGCCATTGGCTGAGACAAAATTTCTCTCAAGCATACACTGTCCAAAAATAAAAGTAAAATCAATCCATGTGTGCTATTTTCTGAACCTAGCTATTGCACAAGGTGCGCTTTCTGAAAAATTATTTTATTTTAAAATTTTCCTGTAAAATTAATCATAATGTATCATTCAAATAAAGCATGCATTTCATGGATGAAGCAAAAGTACTATGCGTCGATCGTAAGTTTAAAACCGTTTCGCACAATGTACTTCAAAAAAGAAGCGACGCAAATTACCATCGACCAGTTTTGCTGAAGTTGGGCTGGCGACTAACTTCGTTGCTGGTGTCAGCAAGCCGCGAATTCGGCATTCGTTCGTCTGGCTTTTGGAGACCGAACAACAGCCGGTCGGCTGGCATGTCGTGTAAAGTGGGAAAAGCCAGATGAGAAGCCAGGCTAGAAATTTTTCGTCGCATTCAAATTTATGGGCGTTACTCATCTTAGTGTTTATATTGTCTTTGCCTTTTTGCCAACACCAAATGCAGCTAGCGATACGAGCTCGTTTTTCTTCAGCAGCAATACAAAAAATAAAAAATAAAATTTTTTTTTGTTTTTTTAACATAATTATTATTTTTTTATTTAAAATCTGCCCGCTTTTTGGTCAATAATTAAATGTTTTCTTTGACCTGTGGCAGTTATGTATTGCGTGTATCTATGTGTCTGTTTTGTGTGTTTAGTGTAGGGTGGAATTTGTGTAGTGTAGCAGTGGAATTTGTGGAGTTAGACTCTTTGGGGGAGGTCAAGTGGGTGTTTCCTTTTGAGCCGTCTTGTTGTTGAGTTGTTGTTTAAAAGGCTGGTGGCAAGATTATTTGGGTGGTTGCCTAGTCTGGCGAAGTACCGATCACTCAGCTTGGCAATAACCTCCTTTACCCAAGGTATATTAAGCTGGCTGTGAATTACCTTATTATCATGGTAAATATGCGCGTTAGATAACATACGCAGAGTTTTATTTTGAAATCGTTGAACAATGTTCAGGTTGCTCTTGCTGGCGGTACCCCAAAGATGGATGCCGTAAGTCCATGTTGGCTTGATAATTGTTTTATAGATTAAAAGCTTGACGCGAAGCTTCAATTTGGACTGTCTACCAATCAGCCAGTAATATTTTTTTAGCTTGTTTTCAGCCTGCTTTTTTTTGCGCACAATGTGTTCACGCCATGTCAGCCGTCTGTCGAGTGTGATGCCAAGATAATTGGGCGTTGTGCTTACCGAAATCTGTAATCCATCTAGGAAAACTTGAGGGCAGTTCCCTTTGCGCAGCGTAAAGGTGGTATGGGTGGACTTTTCCTGGTTGACTGCGATGTTCCACCTTTTCAGCCAGCTGTCCAGGGAGTCCAATTGACGCTGCATAACGGAGGACGCGTACTGCGGTGTGTTGGCAGTTGTAAAAAAGGCAGTATCATCCGCGTACGTGGCAACCAAGAGGCTCTGATCCGGGGTGACAGGCATGTCGGCTGTGTACACCGTGTATAACAGAGGTCCCAGAACGCTGCCTTGTGGGACTCCGGCTCTGATGTTCTTTATAGATGAAATAGCATCACCGCACTTAGTGTAAAACTGTCTGTAGGAGATGTAGCATTTAAGAAAATTGAAGTATGATGCTGGTAAGATTGCCTTAAGTTTATGCAGCAGACCGGGGTGCCATACCCTATCAAAAGCTTGCTTCACGTCGAGCATGACCGCACAGCAGTACTTCTTTTCTTCGACCGCCTGCATTATTCGCTCTACTAACCTATGGCACTGTTCCGGTGTTCCGTGGAGTCGCCTGAGGCCGAACTGATGGTCTGGGAACGAACCAGCCTCGTTCAATACTGGCAGCACTCGACGTAAAAAGACTCTTTCGAGCAATTTAGAGAGAGTAGCCAGTAAGCTTATGGGACGATAAGAGGAGAGATCGGCCTCAGGTTTACCAGGCTTTGGTATTAAAATTACCTCAGCTCGTTTCCACTGGGAAGGGAAATGTTCAATCTCAAGGCAACGGTTAATAACGTTGGTCAGCAACTGGATACAATTTTTAGGAAGCATTTTAATCGCCTTAGCGTCGATGCCATCGTGTCCAGGCATTTTTTTTGGATTGAGTAGAGCAATCTCATTCTCAATCTCGTCCAGGGATGCTGATGCGATCCGTGTGTCACCCACACTTGGTAGCTCCAAGAAACGGATAGTATCCGCTTTGTCCGCCAATGAGCAGCGATCAAACGGCATGAAAGAGTCATGAAGGTGCTCTGCAAAGCCATCTGCTCTTTCTTGGTCTGATCGGCACCAGTCCCCGTTTACTTTTCGGACCACAGCTGCCCTTCTAATAGGTCGTTTAATATGGCGTGTGACCTGCTATAAGCTGTTTGATGGGTCTCCTGGTTCGAGATCCTCTAGGAACCTATCAAAGGCGCTCTTCCTCAAGTCTTGTAGAAGCTCCTTTAGGCGTTTTGTGGCTCTGTTGAGGAGGTTTTTATCCCATGGGCTGCGGGTAGAGAACCAACTACGCCTGAGTCGCCTCTTTTTCGCAACGAGAGCGGCTACCTCAGGAATCCAAAGATAAGGGCGTTCCAGGGTTGAAGCTGTTTCTCGGGGTAGCTATCTCTGCAGCATTGTGAATTTCTTGAGTTAGGCCTGCTACCACACTGTCAATGTCGTCGGCAGAGGAAAGTGTGGGGTTAGGGTTGACCCTAGTGAGCAGCCGTGTTTTGTATCTGTCTATGTCCATGGTGTTTTTAATCAGCCTTTTGCGCGGCGCTTTTTTCTCGACCGGGGTATTGATATGTAGTGTAACAGCGGTGTGGTCGGAGAATAAGATCTCGTTGACACTGCATTCTATTTTATTGGAAGCTATACCTTTGGAGATAGCAATGTCCAGTATGTCAGGGATCTTGCGCAGATCCGTGGGCCAGTATGTGGGTTCACCAGGTAAGTGGCAGCTAAGTCCTTTTTTCTGAATGCATCGGTAAAGTGATTGTCCTTTGGGGTTGTTGGTTCGCGAGCCCCACCAGGAGTGTTTGGCATTGAAATCACCTCCAATTATAAACCTGGGGCCAAGGCTTTCCAAAAGATGACTAAGCTCGACGTCCCTAACATTGTACCTGGGTGGGAGATACGCAGCCGCGATTGTGAGGTCGCCGAGCGGGCTGGGCAGCCTAACCTGGGCACACTGCACCCAATCTTGTTGGTATGCTGGTAGTTCAATATATTTTATTCCTTTCTTGATGAGCACTGCAGCTCCACCTCGGGCTCTACCGTTTGGGTGGTTGGTGTAAATAATATCAAAGCCATTGATGGAGAAGAACGATCTCTGGGAGAAGTGAGTTTCTGATATTAGGAGTATATCTGTGTTGGTGGTCTTCACAAATTGTTTGACCTCTGGTCTGCTATTGCACAGACCGTTCACATTCCAGATGGTGAGATTCAGCCTTACTTGCATAGCTTACCAACAAAAGTGGCTAGCATTAGCGACATCTGGCTAAATATCTTCTCCATCATTTTTTCCATCATCAACTCCAATCGGGAAACCATGGCTTACATAGCTCCTGTTGCTGACTGCTCAGATTGGCGGGCCTGGCTTTGTGAATTATAATTTCCTCCTCTTAGCGCGTCCGAGAAGCTGACTTGTGGGTCGATTTTAGCAGATGGTAATCCTGAAGTACGCCTGGCTGAGGCATTTGGGGGACGAGAAGCGTTTGGGAACGCCTGCGCCTTGGCCGTTTTATAAACGGCGCAGCCTTTATATGAGGCAGCATGGTCGCCTCCACAGTGTACGCAGTACGCTGGTCCCTCTCTACTTTTAGTGCAATCTGCCGAGTTGTGTTTATCGCCGCACTTGACGCATCTATGTTCAAGACGGCAATATCTTTGGGTATGTCCAAACCCTTGACAGCGGTAGCATTGGGTCAAATCTTTGAATTTTAAAGGAGGCTCGATTGTTACCACCGAACTTCATAAATGTTTTATTTTGAATGCCTCGTTGTTGTTGCTGGACGGCTCCAGGTTAACGAAAAAGACAGACGTTGGCAATTTCGTATTGCGGCTAATGGCGTTGTGGAGGTCTCTTACATTGTGACCTTGTTCTGCCATTGCTTCCTTAATCTCGACCTTGTCCGTCGAATGATGAAGTCCTTTAATAACTATACGATATGCGCGTTCATCGAGGGGTTGGAATGTATGGTATCTCATGTTGTGCTGATCGAGATGCGCTTTTAAGGCCGTGTAACTTATTTTGTCAGGCAACATGACCCGCACATTGCTGTCTCTTCCTGCCTTGTAAGAGAAAACTTTATCTTTGCCGACAAGCTGGGTAATCGATTCCAGGAGAGCCTTTATGTTGTTTACGTCAGGGATGAACAGGGGGGGGGGGGGGTCTAATTGTTCTGGGCTTAGGTTCAGATTCCGGCTTGTTGATGTCATCAGCATCGTCCTCATCGCTACTATCACTGGATAGTATGGCGAACGAGTTGTTGGCCAGTTTGCGACGTGCAGCCTCGCTGGTACTAGGGCCATCTTGGGGGTGCTTATGTGGGATTTGTTTGCGTGGAAGCTTTCTCTTTATTACACTAGGCTCGCTCCCAGTACTGGTGTCATCAGATTCACAGTTTTTTGCCGTGATATTGGCCTTTTTTGGCTTACTGGAACCTCTGATCATCCCTATTATCAGGCGCGGTTTGCCACTCCATCATGATGGTAAGGGGGAGGGGGGAGGGGGGGTGTTGGGGTGTGAACGTTACCCAGCTACCCAGTATCAAACAAGACGCGGTTATTTTCTTCTATTTTATTTGTATGTCGATGTTAGTCTTTATTGCGCACTTACGAGCGTGCGTATGAGTTGGTGAGCACGCGTGCTCCTAGCCAATAGGAACGGTTGATAAACAAATATTTTAATAAATTTTAGGAGAATTATATTTTGAGCTCAACGTTGACAAACTTCCGACTAAAAAATAAAATAAAATTAGGTCCCTCAATAGGACTCGAACCCTTAACAGACCTCCACTCCTCAGCCACACCAACCATTTCTACGAGAAAAAACCAAATTAAAATATCAGGATATACACGCAGCGCTCAAAACAATACAATCGCAATTCTAATGCATGAATGTGTGTGTGTATATGTATACAAAAATTCTTGCAATATGCGCTGGCTGCCGCAAACACGTGTCAATATAAGCTCGCGTTTTGTTATATAACTTTTCTGTTTTTTAAACGATCTTGATGAAATTATCACTTAAAACCTAAGAGATTTGGTCAAAAAACAACATTTTGCGACAACAGGCCAAACCCTTAATAATGTCACCCAACTGCTCCCTCGAAAGACTGTGCATGTGCACAAGTAGCAAGTCGCAAAATTTGAACATGTTCAATTTTTGGTCTTTTCTTAGAATTTTTCGACAAGCCGGCGATGAATTACCCTTGCAGAAATATGACTTCGTTTTTTTTTTATTTTCAGGAAAAAAGGTCCCCACAGTAAACAAAAATATTAGAATATAAAAAATAAATATTTCACTTAGGTCATTCAAGTTTTTATTAAATGAAAATAGATCAGATTCTTCTCATTATGCCTGACTGGACCAAGAAATACATGATAGAGCATTTGAATGTGTGTACGAATTGCTACCACAGGCACAAAGGGCTCACAATTGAAGAAAATATCTCCGGCTCGCGACAGACGCCGTGATCTCCTTGTGCGCACATCCACACAACACAAACATATGTATGTTTGTAGATCCGGGTGGTTTTGGAGAAGTATGCAGGAAGAGATGCACAACAGCGCGCAAAGCAATTAGACGGAGCGAGGCAAACTCAGTACATGCATACACACAACTGTTTTTGGGCTGTAAGGATTTAAAACTAACATACATATATTAGGCAAAAGCAGCAGCCGTCGCGACGTTGTGCGCTAAGCGAGATTCGGCTTCGTACTGAACGTTCGGCTTTCGAGGCCGGTGCCCGACTGCCACTCTCAGTAGTCTTACTCTATCTGGGCATAACAAATTGGTGGCACCCTTGGGGAGCACTCGTGCGATTTATCGTGTTTCGATTATTCGGCTGTTTGACATATCCATGCATTGTATGGTTAGACATTTTCCTTACGGTTTTGCAGATATGTGAGAACAGTGTAGCTCGTAAATGCAAGAACTTAATTTGTTATATGGCAGTTATATGATATGGTGGTCCAATGTTGATAGGACTCAGCATATATATGAGGAGCATTGTGAAACTAATAAATGCCTAGTTTGGTCAAAATATTTTTATAAACCAAATAGTTTTTCCGACAAGAACCCTATTTTCGACCGATTGTTCTTATGGCAGCTATATGATATAGTGTTCCGTTTTTAATAATTATCTGATAAATACCGGGTTTGGTCAAAATATCTTGAAAAACAAAAACGTTGTCCTTACAATTAACTAATTTAGCCGACTTTGGTCAAGATATTTTGATAAACAAAAAAGGGTTTTCGTATGTACGTAGTTGTCGACTGAATATTCCTATGACAACTAATTCTATGATAAAGTGGTACAACGAGATTTCGTGACGATTCTTAATTTTTGTCACATCTCACTGTTCCGCAAACGTTCAAACACATTCACAGACACTGGGCCGCAGTTTGCCTCCCAGCTTCAATGAACATTATACATACATACGAAACACATTGGTCAGCCTAAAGTGCAGGCGCTGCTGCAAAAATAAATATGTATGTTGGAGAGGAAGCACTGTAGCATCTCGATAGGGATGGGACCTTAAGGTGTGACCATGGGTTGTGCTGGTAGATACTAGTTCTGGTAGAATGGGGACTCAGTTTGCGAACTGAGGCTGTGTGTAGCTTCGTATGCGTTGCTAGATCTGGTCTCTCTCTGGTGTCTGTTCCGTGTTTCCGGCGTGGCGTGAGGTGGTCACGTGTGGGTATTTAAGAGACAATAATGAGCAACAAAGGCAACGAAGACTCGCTGCATCCGCCAGACCTGAGTACGGAACACCAGAATCCGAACGGTCAAGCAACCAACAATGACGACCTACAGGGAGACGACTTCAATTCTCCGACATCAGAAGTGGGATTCGGCCCTAACCAAACTTCTTCAAGGGATGTCTTCGCGTCGTTAGAGCAGCAAAACCGGAATTTTCTGGAACTGGTTAAGAGGCTACAGATGCCGGCGAGCGAGTTACAACAGACTAGCGAGATTTGCTTGCCGAAATATAATCCGGACATTGCTGGGGTGGATGCCACGCAGTGGTGCGCTACGGTCGACATCATTTTACGAGCAAAACCGTTAAGTTATAGCGCTTTTATATTAGCGTTGAGTAAAACTTTGGAAGGCGCAGCGGCCCAGTGGCTATCACAAATATGCTACCCAGGAATAACTTGGCAACAGTTCAGACAATTGTTTGAGTAGCGATACGAGACATCGGAGACGCCAGCCGCCGCTATTTTAAATTTTCTTAATAGTCGCCCAAGCAACGGTGAAAGCTTGCCTGTTTTTGCGAGTCGCAGCGTGACGTCACTGTGCACAAAATTGCGTAATTTGAGTTCTGAACAAATTTCCATCGCGCTGGTTCTTGGGCACATGGCTAATTTCGACCGGCGTTTGCAACGAATGATACACACAACGCATGTAAACAATCGACGTGAACTGCAAGTGGAGCTGCAAGTATTCTCAGCGCTGAAAGAGCGTCATTTTGCATCAAACTGGGAACCAGAGGCCAAGCGTGCTAAAACTGTGGAACTCAAATGTTATCAGTGTGGAAAACCAGGTCATAAAAAGCAAGTCTGTATATCTGGAATGGGATTCTAGGTTTCGGCAACTGGAAAGGAGTGGCGTTCAGGGCAGCCTCGTCATGGAAGGGCAAATGTAACTTGCTACAGATGTCAGGAGCTGGGACATATTGCCAATAATTGCCAAAAAAAAGTGCAGAATACCGGATTGGGAGTAAGATCGGAAAAAAGAGTGGAGCTGTGCGCTATAGTAGAGCCGCAATCGAGTATGCTGGTCAATGGTGAGAGATTTCCAATTACATTTGATTCGGGAGCTGAGTGCTCATTAATTAAAGAAAGCGTTTCTAATAAGCTAGCTGGTAAGAGGATTCATAGCGTTATAGGGAATAGGTAATGCCAATACTTACAGTACTGTACAAGTTGAATCAAACGTCATGATTGATGGTCATTTTTTGGTTGTTTTGTTTCATATAGTACCAGACGAATGTATGAAAAATAATATTGTAATTGGCAGAGAAATATTGGCTAAGGGTTTTTAGTGGAAGTTTCTTACGATAACTTTAAGATTGTTCAAACTAAAGTTGTGAACGTTTGTGAAACCGTTTAACCTACTTATTTTGATAACATTGAAACTGAAATGGTCGGAAATGAAAAAGAAATTTTAATATCATTACTAAAGCAACACTCAAAATCTTGTATCGAAGGCACTCCGCACACGCGTGTGAGTACTGGGAAAATGCATATTCGTTTGATTGATTCGACTAAGACTGTCAAAGGCGACCATACAGATTTAGTCCAAGCGAAAGTTCGTGCTAAAATTAAAGAATTAACCGAGTATAAAGTTAGCAGACCTAGTAGTTCACCAATTGCTAGTCCTGCATTATTAGTAAAGAAGAAAAACGGTGCAGCAAGACTTTGTGTTGATTATAGAGAGTTAAATAAAAATACAGTAGCTGATAAGTTTCCATTACCGTTGAAATCAGACCAAATGGCTAGACTCAGGGGAGCTAAATATTTCACTTCTCTGGACATGGCTAGCGGGTATTACCAGATTTCAATGCACCCTGAATCAATTGAATATACTGCTTTTGTTACTCCTGATGGGCAGTACGAATTTCTTTCGATGCCTTTTGGATTAAAGAACGCACCCTCAGTGTTTCAAAGAGCTGTATTAAAAGCACTTGGCAGTCTTGCTCACTCGTTTGTAATCGTTTATATGGACGATATATTAATTGTTTCAGAAACGAAGGAAGAAGCGTATGAGCGGTTCAACTTGTATAAGACGTTCTAGTGAAGGCAGGATTCTCATTTAACATTTCGAAGTGCTTTTTCTTGAGATCTACAGTTCGTTACCTTGGCTATGAGATATAAGCGGGGGAGATTCGTCCAAATTTAGGCAAAATAAAATCGCTAGTGGCGTTGCCTCCACCGAAGTCAGTTGCTACTCTAAGACAGTTCATTGGGTTAGCGTCATATTTTCGTCAATTCATTCCGGGGTTTTCACAACTGATGAAGCCTTTATATTTTCTCACATCTGAAAAGAATAGTTTTGATTGGCAGCCACAGCATGAAGAAATTCGCAGTAAAATCATCAGTGTATTAACAAACAAGCCTGTTTTGATTATTTTTGATCCCCAGTTTCCGATAGAACTGTGCATACCGACGCCAGCTCTATCGGGTATGGTGCTATCCTTTTGCACCGCATTAACTCTAAACCTCATGTGGTTGAATATTATAGTAGAGCAACTAGCTCCTGTGAGTCCAGGTACACATCCTATGAATTGGAAACGCAGGCTGTCGTGTATGCTGTAAAACATTTTCGCCACTATCTGCATGGGAGAAAATTTGTGATTTTTACTGACTGTAATTCAATCAAATCTTCTCAAAATAAAGTCGAATTGTCACCTAGGGTTTACCGTTGGTGGGAGTTTTTTCAAACATTTGAATTCGAAATTGAATACAGAGAAGGTAAACGCATGGCACACGTGGACTTTCTATCTAGGAATCCGGTGTGTCAAAAGAATAAATCAGTACCAAGTAAAATAGAAGAGAAGCGAATTGACCTAACAGAAATATCGGAAAACTGGATACTGGTGGAACAACAAAAGGATCCAGAAATATCAGAAATCTTAACTAAGTTGAAGAATGACGATTTACCATTGGCATTAGTTGCCACTTATAAAATTAGATCAAATGTTTTGTATAGAAAGATTCAGAGGAATTCAAGAACTCGTTGTTTACCGGTAGTTCCTCGTGCGTTCCGCTGGTCAGTTATAAATCAGGTACATGAGTCTATCATGGGAGAAAACGCTAGACAAGGTGTACGACCATTACTGGTTTTCTGGTATGACAAAATATGTTCGAAGATTTGTGGAGAACTGCATTACATGCACAGTTTCTAAGGGTACGTCAGGAAAACCTCAAATTGAATTACACCCAATTCCAAAAATTAGCATTCCTTGGCATACCGTTCACATAGATATATCGGGAAAATTGAGCGGAAAAAGTGATCGTAAAGAATATATCATTGTACAAATCGACGCTTTTACTAAATACCATTTTTGGCGTGCCAACACGTTTAATTGCCGATCAGGGGCGCAGCTTCACGGGCGCAAAGTTTGTGCAATTTTGTTCTAACCAAAAGATACAATTACATCTAATTGGAACAGGTGCAAGTCGAGCCAACGGTCAAGTCGAAAGGGTTATGAGTACACTAAAGAATCTGTTGACGGCTGTTGAGACTAGTGCTAGATCGTGGCAAGATGCACTGGGGGATGTACAGTTAGCCCTTAACTGTACAGTTAATCGTAGCACTAAGTGTAGTCCTCTAGAACTTTTGATTGGTAAAGTTGCGCGTCCACTTGGGTTGATTCCTATTAGTGATACCGAAACTGAAATTGACAAGATTAAATTAAGGGAGTTGGCCGCTAAGAACTTGGAAGAGGTCGCTAGCTATGAGAAGACAAAATTTGATACGAATATGGCTAAGGTAATTAGGTTCTGTGTGGGTGACTTTGTGTTGCTTAAAAACAGTAAGAGACAGCAAACGAAATTAGATCCAAAGTTCAGAGGCCCTTTTTTGGTGGTCGAGGTATTGGATGGAGACCGATACGTTTTAAAGTCTACACAGAACAATAGACGTTACAAGTATCCACACGAAAGTCTGCGGAAGTTACCGGATGTGCAAATTCCAGAAGAGCTTGATGTAAATTATAAAGAACAAAGTCTGTTGGAAAAGTCTGTGTTTGGCGATGGATTTAAAAGTTGGCTAATAAAAGCCTAGGTTTGTATCTTAGATTACGAATTGGTGATTTGAACTGATTAATGTATAATTTAAAAATGTTTAAATGATCTCTTGCTTGGAAATGTATATGAAAGAAATGGTTTATAAGAGAATATAACCTAAGATATGTTAAAATAACCTACGACATATTAAAAATAGAAGTAAAGTTATGTTATGGAATATTATATGAATTTGAGATTATTTGGTTGTTTTTCTGAAGTATTCAATGAAATTATAAAGTTGGAATGAAACTGAGATGTTTATGGTAGACACGAGGACGTGTATATGTCAGGATGGCCGTGTCGGAGAGGAAGCACTGTAGCATCTCGATAGGCATGAGACCTTAAGGTGTGACCATGGGTTGTGCCGGTAGATACTAGTTCTGGTAGAATGGGGACTCAGTTTGCGAACTGAGGCTGTGTGTGGCTTCGTATGCGTTGCTAGATCTGGTCTCTCTCTGGTGTCTGTTCTGTGTTTCCGGCGTGGCGTGAGGTGGTCACGTGTCGGTATTTAAGAGACAATAATGAGCAACAAAGGCAACGAAGACTCGCTGCATCCGCCAGACCTGAGTACGGAACACCAGAATCCGAACGGTCAAGCAACCAACAATGAAGACCTGCAGGGAGACGACTTCAATTCTCCGACATGTATATACACACACACAAAAGAAAACATCCATTCATATGAGCTCGTTTGCTTTAACATTAAAAAACCAAGTAAGACTCTCTAGTCGCGAGTTCCTGACTAGGGGATACCCTGAACCCCCTTCTTGCAAAGACCATTTGAGTAACGGCAAGCAACAAAATGCTACCATGCAGCTTGATTTTGATTTTGAAAATTGAAAATTGAACGAAAACAAAATCAGTATTATTGAGCTCTTACAGCTTAAAGAGCGAAAAGCTAAAAATATAATGTACTCTCAGCTCCTGCTTTATGAGGGCCGTCCAAGCAATTATGTTTGCATGTGTGTGAATATACATACATAACCGCATATTTAAATGTGTTGTTATTAAATGCTCTGGCTCTTGCTGGCAAGGAAATCAATTGTGTTCGCTTTCGACCTCTTTTTTTTTGAAGTCGATGTAAATATAATATAATTTCCACAAGCAGATCAAATTTACCATGGAATTAGAAAAGGATGGGAAATTACCATTTTTAGACTCTATTGTAAGCAGAATGGACAACACACTTAAAATAAAGTGGTATAAGAAACCCATAGGCTCCGGACGAATACTCAACTTCAATTCAAACCAACCAAAGAGTATGATAATCAATACAGCACTAGGCTGTATGAATAGAATGATTAACATATCGGACACAATATACCACAAAGAAATTGAACATGAAATCAAAAAACTCTTGACCAAAAATGACTTCCCACAAAATATAATCAAAACATTATTAAAAAGACGACAAATCGAAAGAAAAAAGCCAACAGAACCTGCTAAAATATACAAATCCCTGATATATGTACCACGACTATCAGAACGCCTCACAAACTCAGATTGTTATAACAAACAAGATATAAAAGTAGCACACAAACCGACGAATATATTACAAAAATATATTGTCTTTACAAACACGGACCTCGAGCCAGCCAACAAATATTTTTAATATAATTTCTTTAAATTATTAATTCAATTATTTTTGTTTTTGATCCCCAATTAAGAAATAAACCAGTTAAAATTTGGCCTCCTTCTTTAATCCTTTTTTGGGCGCATTGTTATTGTCCTCCAATATTAAATAGCAGTGTTAGAAAAGCCAAATCTCAGCAGCTCGCAGCTTAAACCCTACCCATGACTAGCTAACAAAATTTATTTCTTTACCAGCAAAATCCAGAGCAGTGAATTACAACACATATACATACATATTTTGATGTATTAATGTATGCATAATTCACGCATACAAACATAAGCGCTTGCACGCCATTGGCTGAGACAAGAATTTCTCTCGAGCATACACTGTCCAAAAAAAAAAAGGAAAATCAATCCATGTGTGCTATTTTCTGAACTTAGCTATTGCACAAGGTGCGCTTTCTGAAAAAATTATTTAATTTTAAAATTTTCCTGTAAAATGTATCATAATGTATCATTCAAATAAAGCATGCATTTCATGGATGAAGCAAAAGTACTATGTACTATCGGCCAGTGTTAATGATGACCATCAATTATCGATTCGTCGCCGTTCGCAGTTCGCAATTGGGCCTCTGTTATTCAACAACGTGGAAAATTTTGCTGGTGCAAGAATTGAAGCCGAACGAATGGGTGAATGGTGAATGGGCTCTTGGAAAGTTGGCCGAAGATCCACTTTTTTATCGAAGCGACGAAGCTCATTTTTGGCTCAATGGGTACGTAAATAAGCAGAATTGTCGATTTTGGAGTGAAGATCAACCAGAAGAATTGCAAAAGCTACCAATGCATCCAGAAAAAGTCACAGTTTGGTGCGGTTTATGGGCTGGTGGCATCATTCGACCGTACTTCTTCAAAGATGATGCGAATCGTAACGTAACTGTGAATGGTGAGCGCTACCGTGAGATGATATCCAACTTTTTTTTGGCCAAAATGGAAGAGCTTGACTTGCATGACATGTGGTTTCAACAAGACGGTGCCACATGCCACACAGCACGCGAAACAATGTACTTATTGAGAGACGAGTTCGTTCAACATTTTATTTCACGTTCGGGACCGGTCAATTTGCCACCCAGATCGTGCGATATAACGCCTTTAGACTATTTTCTGTGGGGCTATGTTAAAACTCATGTCTTCATTTGACGCATTGGAAGACAACATTGAAGCATTTATTCGTAAGATACCGGCCGAAATGTTGGAACGAGTATGCCAAAATTGGACTAAGCGGATGGACCATTTGAAGCGCAGTCGCGGTCAACATTTGCATAAAATAATCTTCAAACATTAAATTATATGGACCGTACTATCGATTCAAATAAAGATTTCATACATTTTTCTGAATTTTACGTGTTTTTTTAAAAAACTTTCCTATAGCTCTTAGAAAATCACCCTTTATAATGTTCATTGAAGCTGGGAGGCAAACTGTGGCCCAGTGTCTGTGAATGTGTTTGAACGTTTGCTGAACATTTTTGCAGCTGCGCCTGCACTGGAAGCTGACCAATGTGTTTCGTATGTATAATGTTCATTGAAGCTGGGAGGCAAACTGTGGCCTAGTATCTGTGAATGTGTTTGAACAGTGGGATGTTTGGATGCTGTCATAGGAATATTCAGTCGAAAACTACGTACATACGAATACCTTTTTTGTTTATCAAAATATCTTGACCAAAGTCGGCTAAATTAATTAATTGTAAGGAAAACTTTTTTGTTTTTCAAGATATTTTGACCAAACCCGGTATTTATCAGATAATTATTAAATATGCCGCCCATGATCAGCCCATTCACACACATTTGTGTCTCTGTGTGTGTGTGTAGAGCTCGAAATTCAGAAATTCAAAAATATTGTCAAATTTGCATCGGACAGGCAGGCAGGGACCAACGGGCACACATGCGCATAAATGCTTCTCTTCATTATTTCATATTACTCGTCACCTCAAAAGGGAAGAAATGCCACCGACTTTTGAGAAAAATTGAATTTGTGGGCAGTTTTGCTTGTGCGGACACATACACACACAAACATTTAAACGGTATCGCATAAATCATATGGATAAGAGTAAGCCAAAGCAGTTTCCTGTAGAGTGAGCGAGTTAAAAGAGAGCGTTGCCGTTCCACGACACAGGCCATATGTATTCTTACTCTCTTGCTGTGAGAGCATGCGGGCTTGTCTCGGACCCGAACAAAAACGAAGGCGAGTTTGGACCGGCCGCAAAAAAACGATTGTCACCACCAAATATACGGTTTGACTTGTCTATATGTTATTTGGTTAGTGCCACTAACCAAAGAATGTATAGATATGTCAAACAGCCGAATAATCGAAACACGATAAATCGCACGAGTGAGCCCCAAGGGTGCCTGCGAGTAAGACTACTGAGAGTGGCAGTCGAACATCGGCCTCGAAAGCCGAACGTTCAGTACGAAGCCGAATCTCGCTCAGCGCACAACGTCGCTGCGGCTGATGCCTTTTCTTAATATATGTACATATGTTAGTTTTAAATCCTTAAAACCCAAAAACAGTTGTGTGTATGCATGTGCAGAGTTTGCCTCGCTCCCTCTCATTGCTTTGCTCGCTTTTTTGTATCTCTTTCTTCCTGCATAGCTTCTCGAAAACCCCGAGATCTACAAACATACATATGTTTGTGTTGTGTGGATGTGCGCACAAGTAGATCACGGCGTTTGTCGCGAGCCGGAGATGTTTTCTTCAATTGTGTTCCCTTTGTGCCTGTAGTAGCAATACGTACATACATTCAAATGCTCTATCATGTATTTCTTGGTCCAGTCAGGCATAATGAGAAGAATCTGATATATTTTCATTTAATAAAAACTTGAATGACCTAAGAAATACGTATTTATTAAGATCTTATGTAGAGCTTTGAAAATAAGTTTGAAGCAAATCGGACACAACTTAAAACTTCGCCCAAAAAATCTTTAAATCGCATTCCCCCCGCGGAAGTTTGAATTCTGCGAAAAGTGTGAAACACGTATCAAATGATTTTTCTTATGGATCTCAGGAAACGAATTTGAGCGCGAAACGCCACCCAACAAATCTTTGACCTCCATTTCCACCAAGGAAAAATTCTAAGAAAAGACCAAAAATTGAACATTTTCAAATTTTGCGACTTGCTACTTGTGCACATGCACAGTCTTTCGAGGGAGCAGTTGGGTGACATTATTAAAGGGTTTGGCCTGTTGTCGCAAAATGTTGTTTTTTGACCAAATCTCTTAGGCTTTAAGTGATAATTTCATCAAGATCGTTTAAAAAACAGAAAAGTTATATGGCAAAACGTGAGCTTATATTGACACGTGTTTGCGGCAGCCAGCGCATATTGCAAGAATTTCTGTATATACACACATATACACACACACACACACATTCATGCATTAGAATTGCGATTGTATTGTTTTCTGCGCTGCGTGTATATCCTGATATTTTAATTCGGTTTTTTCCCGTAGAAATTGTTGGTGTGGCTGGGGAGTGGAGGTGATAGCAAGTATTGTCTGTTAAGGGTTCGAGTCCTATTGAGGGACCTAATTTTTTTTTATTTTTTGTATTACTGCTGAAGCAAACGAGCTCGTATTGCTAGCTGCTTTTGGTGTTGGTAAAGGCAAAGACAATATAAACACTAAGATGAGTAACGCCCATTAATTTGAATGCGACGAAAAATTTCTAGACTGGCTTCTCATCTGGCTTTTCCCACTTCACACGACATGCCAGCCGACTGGCTGTTGTTCGGTATCCAAAAGCCAGACGAACGAATGCCGAATTCGCGGCTTGCTGACACCAGCAACGAAGTTAGTCGCCAGACCAACTTCCGCAAAACTGGTCGATGGTAATTTGCGTCGCTTCGTTTTGAAGTACATTGTGCGAAAAGGTTTTAAACTTATATGCTTTATTTGAATGTTACATTATGATAAATTTTACAGGAAAATTTTAAAACAAAATAATTTTTTCAGAAAGCGCACCTTGTGCAATAGCTAGGTTCAGAAAATAGCACACATGGATTGATTTTACTTTTATTTTTGGACAGTGTATGCTCGAGAGAAATTCTTGTCTCAGCCAATAGCGTGCAAGCGCTTATGTTTGTATGCGTGAATTATGCATGCATACCCAGCGGACCAAACTGTCGGAGATGATATCGCAAACTGGTGAAATGCAAGACTTTACCCGACAAAACTCTCGCAATCGCATCGGAAAACGATAGCAATATGAATCATATGTCGTTCTCTGTGTCAGTCAAAGTTTCATTTACGATTGTCGCAAGAAATACGGCTAGCAAGCCTTTTGTGATATGTTTTGCGAGCCTTTTCTGGTATTTCTAACGAGTCTTATAAAATATTTTCTGTGATACGTTTTTGATTCAAAATAGCTTTAAAAAAAATATTTTTTTTAAGCCGGTAGTAATATTAAAAAAGTCTCTTAAATGATAAGGCAAAAGGCTCGCTGGAAATATGTTTTACGAAACTTTTTTTTGTTTAATGCCCATTTTGTTCCCATAAAAATGTTGCTTGTTGTTTTTTTTTAATATTCATTTTAAATTCAAATTTTATTTTAAAATTAAATAACATTTTAATTGATTGATTTAAACTAATTTCTTTCTTATAATTATAATAAAAGTTTATACATAAATAAATTAGAGTAATTTAAAACTATTTTACATTAATAATTTAAATGATTATTAATATTAATATTATATTATTTTATATTATAAAATTATATTTTAATTTTTTTGGCATCAGCCTTTTCTATGCGTGCCACTCTTTCCTTCGCGTATTGAAAATATTTTTGAGTGACGCGGTCGAAATCGCCGTCTTCCAGCGCAAACTATTGTTTAAATGCATCTGTAGACAATAACAAAATAATATTTAATCGCACATATACAAGTTTTAAAAGTAATGCTTACTTCGTATTGCCAATGTGGTTCGAAGGCCTCTAACACACATTTTTTTCTCCGTCCCACGCCAGAGGCGTTGCCATGCCACATCATCCGTTATTATCTGGCGCCAGGAGCTCCTAATGAACTTGTCGTACGTCTTTTCAGTGCTTTCGACTAATTCAATGACCTGTGAATAATAAAATTATTTAATTTAAAGATTCATTACCAAGTTTTTAAAGGACTTCTTCTCTTTTTTGAGACATTCATCAAATGCCTCAAAGTCCCCAAGAGTTGATTTTGGCGCACTTGGCAGCGTCAATTTTGCCTTGTGCGCCTCTCCGCAAACTCGTCCCTTTATAATTGATATTTCATTTCTTAATGAAATCAATTCAGCCCCTTGACGATCAATTTTCATCAACATTTGATGCATCAGGCTTATTAGTTCTTCATGTATATTCGAAAAAAATCTTTTAAATATGGATTTAATTCGAAGTTATTCATTCCTTTAGTATTTGGTGGATTATTAGTTAAGCCAGAATATAGGTAAAATAAAAATGAATAAAATATATATAAAATGTAAAAGTAAGTCAATAAGTTACCTGATAGACTGTAATTTTGACTATTGTCGTATCCTCCTCCATTTTCGCTGCCATCCAAAACAAAATTATACGACGAGCTCATTGTTATCTGAATTTAGCCAATTAAAGGAAAGTAAGTGTGTGTACCATTTTCTTCAAAATGAAATATTTTGCCTGATATTTTTTCAACGCTATGTACTACTACTTTCGAGTGGAAATTGAGTTGTTTTGAACAGAATATGCCTACAAAGATGGAATTAATTGGAAAAGTAAAAAATGGCTCTAGGTCAACAACTAATCGGCTATGCAAAATTTTGATGTCAATTTCAATCATTTTATATATTTTATATATGTTGCCATCCTTTACGAAGAAAAAACTATCGCGATCTTTTAGATCAAAATACCAGTGCTTATATGAAATTTTACCGTTGGACCCATTCAAATTTAAAGTTTTTTCTTTAAGAACGACTTTTAAAATACTGCGTTCAACAGTTCGGTTGTATAATTGCTCCAACGAGTAGTTCGACTTTTTCACCATTTTTTTTAGATGCCCCAGAAAGTTTTCAAATGGAAAGGAGCTTAAGGTCTGAAGAGAACCATATTGTAAAGTTTGTTTGCTTAAATGTGTTAAGCAATGAAAATTAAATGTAAGCATCGGAAACATATACATAGTAGGCACCTGGCTTACAAAGTCATTTAGTAAACTGGATGCAAGAGAGTTTTGTGTGACACAATACTCCTTGTGTAGAAGAAGTCTAATTCCTAAGCTAAGTAATAAAAAATGATTGTAAAAATTTGAGTCTATAATGTCTTTCAAGACAATGGGTCCGGTATATAATAAAAAAGTACGAAACTCTGTGGCCTTAAATCTGTCGAGATTGTCTAAAGACCTAACTTCTCTATTGAATTCTCTAGGCAAAAATTCTTTGAAGTGCGTCAGTTTATTATTAAGAGAAGTTAGGGATTGCCAACTCAAAGAAAAGGAATGACCCTTGGCTCTCGCTAATGCTACTAAAACGGATTTTGTGACGCCAAGACAAACTACGTGCATATAGTCTAGGGGAAACTGATTTACTAAATCAATCGGCAAATCTTCAAGAATGAGTTTACTTTGTTGTGGTGCTCTGGTTGAAGACGATTTCGGAACCTATCATTGGTTCGTGGAGGATTACATGATCCTCTGAAAAGTACTCGCCTATTAAAAGTTTCTCCCTTCTGAACGCAATGGTGACATGAATAAAACCCGGAGTGATATTTCACACCCAAAATAAAGGCGCGGGCCGGCGCATCGCAAATAAATGCTCCAATTGGAATTTTGAATAGCTTATCTTGAAATATCATGCCCTCTGTGATTAATTCTGATAGTTCACAGACAATTTTTTTCAAATAAACCATAAAACTGCATATATTGCAGCTAAAAATACTGGCTTTGTACCGTTGACGTTAATCAAAATTGGCCATGTTTGTTCTTTTGTGCTTTTACACAATGGAAGCCCGTCTACATTAATATTTAAACTTATATTGGGAGAAAGATAAGTACAATTGGAAAGGAAATCCGTTAACTCGTCTTTTAAACCATAGTGAACGTACTCGCCTGGCTCAACAATTCGTTTCACAATACCACGTGGAGTACATTTTAAAGTACGTACATCCCGTGGTAAGCCAGAAATTTTTTCGCAAATCATTGCCTGCCCTTTTGCTGATGTTATTAGCGGACAGCCACTGCGCTAAGCGAGTATTAAACTCGTTTGAACTAGAATGCTCTGTAGATAGCAAATCATTGCTATCTGAAAATAATAAATTATACTCAAATTTCATTTTTACTTCATTTTTATCAACAATCTCAAGTTTTACTGCGACTCGTTTCACATGCCAAGCTTCGCAAATATATTGCCTCCTTTTTCTTTTATATGCCATTTTCACTACTTTCCTATTTATTTATTTATTTATTATTTTTTAATTTATTGATAGCTCGTGAAAATATTGAATACTATTCTGAAAGCGAATAGTTTAGTTATTAATAAACACTTGTTAATTAATTACCTCTCTACAGAAATCCAATTTCCACTAATCACAATAGAAAAAAAAACAAAGGAATTTTTAAACCCCCAAAAAACACATGTTTTACGGGCTGAGTAGGAAACAACACAGCATCCGAATGCCGCGTAATTTTTACTCTGTCTCTCTCTCTCTCTTGACAATGTTGCACTCTCTGAGCACGATTAATATTTGAAACAAAAATAACACACCATTCTCTCTACTGTGCACGCATTTTTATCGCAAAGATCTCACTGCATCGCTCGTGTGCGAGTGTTTTGCGATAAAAATATATCCCACTCGTTTTCTGCTCACATACGAGCTCATTCGAGAGCATTTTGCGAGACTCTCGCTAAAGGCTCGCATGTTGGTCCGCTGGGTAAATACATCAAAATACGTACATTCATATACATATGTGTTGTAATTCACTGCTCTGGTTTTTGCTGGTAAAGAAATACATTTTGTTAGCTAGTCATGGGTAGGGTCTGAGCTGCGAGCTGCTGAGATTTGGCTTTTCTAACACTGCTATTTAATATTGGAGGACAATAACTATGCGCCCAAAAAAGGATTAAAGAAGAAGGCCAAAAATGTTCACATGTTGTTTTCCTAATTGGGGATCAAAAACAAAAATAATTTAATTGATAATTTAAAGAAATTATATTAATTTACATCGACTTAAAAAAAAAGAGGTCGAAAGCGATCAAAATTGACTTCCTAGCCAGCAAAAGCCAGAGCATTTTATAACAACACATTGAAATATACACACATGCAAATATAATTGCTTGCACGGCCCTCATAGAGCAGAAGCTGAAAGTACATTCTATTTTTAGCTTTTTCGTTCTCTTGGCTGTGAGAGCGCAATGCTACAGATTTCGTTTTCAATTTTCAAAAAATCAAGCTTCATAGTAGCATTTTGTTGTATGGCGTTACTCATCTTAGTGTTTATATTGTCTTTGGTTTATATGGTTTTTGGAAGAAGGGGGTTCAGGGTATCCCCTAGTCAGGAACTCGCGACTAGAGAGTCTTACTTGGTTTTTTAATGTTAAAGCAAATGAGCTCATATGAATGGATGTTGGAGTATAAGTTTTCTTTTGCGTGTGTATATACATATGTTGCAGTGTCATTATTTCCGTTATTAGTTGCCATCGCTTTAGGCGCAGCGAGTTTCGGTCGCACCGGGATCCTAAACACAACTAACTTTGTGTCTTCCCTTTTTCTCGTGCCTTTCTACCGAACCACACTCGGCGACAGCTACAGACGCTGTCGCCCGCCAAAACGGGACTTTCCCAAACCAAAGACAATATAAACACTAAGATGAGTAACGCCATACAACAAAATGCTACTATGAAGCTTGATTTTTTGAAAATTGAGAACGAAAACGAAATCTGTAGCATTGCGCTCTCACAGCCGAGAGAACGAAAAAGCTAAAAATAGAATGTGCTCTCAGCTTCGGCTCTATGAGGGCCGCGCAAGCAATTATGTTTGTATGCGTGTGAATATACATACATAACAGCATATTTGAATGTGTTGTTATCCACTGCTCTGGCAAAGTCTTTGGCTGGCAAAGAAACAATTTCTTAGTTTTTTAGCGCAGATCACGACCTATCCCAAATTTGTGTTGATATATGAATGCATTTTGTGTACTGAGGTTGGCTCTGTACAAAATATGTATTTTTAAGTCGATGCAAATATTTATGTAATTTTTTATTTTTTAGCCCTCTTTTGTTTCTTAATTAGAGAATATATATAATATTAATTAAATTTAAAGAAATTATGTAAATATTTGCATCGACTTAGAAATACATATTTTCTGCGGAGCAACCTCAGTACACAAAATGCATTCATATATCAACACAAATTTGGGATAGGTAATGATCTGCGCTAGAAAACTAACAAAATTAATTTCTTGCCAGCTAAAGCCAGAGCAGTGAATAACAACACATACATACATACTTTATAGTTCTTATGCATGTATCATTCACGCATACAACGAAAGGAAACACGCACGCTATTGGCTGAGACAAGAACTTTTCTCGAGCATACACTGTCCAAAAAGAAGACTGAAATAAATCTATGTGTGCTATTTTCTTAACATAGTTATTGCGCAAGAAGCGCCTTGTGTAAAAATTATAAAAGTTCTTAAATTTTCCTGTAAAATTATTTGTTAATATCTAGGGTAATATATCATTTAAATAAAGCATGCATTTCATGGATAAAGTACAATCACTTTGCGTCGATCGTAAGCTCTAAACTTTTTCGCTCAATGTACTTCGAAAACGAAGCGACGCAAAGCAGCATCGACCAGCTTTGCTGAAGGCAGGCTGGCGACTAACTTCGTAGCTCGTGTCAGCATCAGCAAGCCGCGACTTCGGCATTCGTTCGTCTGGTCTTTGGAGAACGAACAACCAGTCGGCAGGCATGCCGTACGAAGCCTCAAAGGCCAGATGAAAGGCCAGGCTAGAAATTTTGCGTTGCATTCAAATGTATGCGCGTTACTCATCTTAGTGTTTATATTGTCTTTGCCCAAACTACATAGTAAAACAGACAACAAAACAGACACACAAACAGGCTGACGCAATATCGCAATGTACTTGCGATTCTGGTGAAATACCCAATTACGCACTAACACAAACTCAATACAATTCTCACATACATTTCTAGCACACGCCGCCACGGCGCCAACATATTCAAACTACTTATGCTTCCACACATATATGTACATATATTTTTGCAGCAGCGCCTGCACTTTAGGCTGACCAATGTGTTTCGTATGTATGTATAATGTTCATTGAAGCTGGGAGGCAAACTGTGGCCCGGTGTCTGTGAATGTGTTTGAACGTTTGCTGAACAGTGGGATCTGACAAAAAAATTAAGAATCGTCGCGAAATCTCGTTGTACCACTTTATCATAGAATTAGTTGTCATAGGAATATTCAGTCGAAAACTACGTACATACGAATACCTTTTTTGTTTATCAAAATATCTTGACCAAAGTCGGCTAAATTAATTAATTGTAAGGAAAACTTTTTTGTTTTTCAAGATATTTTGACCAAACCCGGTATTTATCAGATAATTATTAAAAACGGAACACTATATCATATAGCTGCCATAAGAACGATCGGTCGAAAATTAGGTTCTTGTCGGAAAAGCTTTTTGGTTTATAAAAATATTTTGACCAACCCAGGCATTTATTACTTTCTCATTATCCTTATATATATGCTAGGTCCTATCAACATTGGACCACTATATCATATAGCTGCCATAAGTACGATCTGTCGAAAATTAAGTTCTTGCATTAACGAGCTTCACTATTTTCACATTTCTGCAAAACCGTAAGGAAAATGTCTGCAGGGTTTTACTTTACTTTCTCGTTTTAAGATCACTTGATCAAACCCAGCGGTATTAGTTTTGCAATGTATATGTATGAACGCAAGAGATTTGTTAGCTAGAGACTTGAAATTTTGATAGTTTGTTTCCGAGCCCAGATTTTCTTGCCCCGTTTCCAAGGCACCAATAAAAATCCATAACAAAATGTTGTTGTTTGACCAAATCTCTTAGGTTTTAAGTGATAATTTCACCAAACTTGACATGTAGCTTCTATAATAGAATATTCAGGTCAAGTATCTTTCATTTTATAGTTTTCGCCACACTCGCCTCCACCTTAAAGTTATAAATCAAATAAATAAACCTCTTTAAGAATATACGAATATTCCATAGCACAATAAGATCAACTGTTGAAAATTCTTTGGGACACATTTTTTATAGATATCAAGTGGCATTTTGTCGTTTAGATTCATCTCATACAAGTCAGCCATGAACTCGTCAGTGGTAATCTGTGAGTGAACGGCCTGGACCACAACCTTCAACCCCAGCTTATCATTCACACTGACTTCCAATGCCTCCGTGAACTTTTTGTTTTTCAACATTTGTTTACGCTGAGCGACCGATGGCGTACGGATAATCGCTCCTCCATCCCGTAGAGGTTTCACCTCGTGAACATGCACACTAAGAGTAGACCCTACCTTATTCACCACCTGCTTAACCACGTTCTTAGCGGTCTTTCCAGCAGCCTTGCTGCGCACGACTAAGGACCAGGTCTGCACTGGCCGAAGCATCTCCGGGGTTGAAGACACTGCTGACATAGGACCCTCCTGGCTGCGCACGTTTGCACCCCCACAAAAGGCCCCCAACCGCCCCTGCAGCCACTCATTCTGCGCCAATAGCGTAAACAAGAGCTGCTCATACCGCCCCGTGTTGTCTACTAAATTACACGAGAGCGTCCCCGACGCTCTATCCTTAAAGGCGACCTGAAAAAATTTCGACGTTATTGCCTTCATTTGCTCTACTGCCGTCCTCTTCCGCCTCCTTAGAGCTGCCGAACTCGTCGGCGTCTCCTCCACGGCAGGGACAGGCACATTCACATTGCCCGTGGCACGGGCACAGCGAATTGCTTGGCAACCAAATCCAGCGGAGGACACTGTACGGCATACCGGCAAGCATCCTGAGAGCATAACTCTTTGGCAGGAGATGAGGCGCCTCCAGGCCCCCGACTCTCCTCTGGCCGAGGAATACCATACCGAGGCACTAAACAGTGCACAAGGCACCATGAGTCCGACATTAATTGTCCGTCTGGCCGGGTACTGATGCCCCAGTCAACTTATAGCATGCGTCCAGCGATATGCGGCTGAAAATTCAACCGTTCACCAACTGTGATGCCAAGGTACCAGTATTTACTGCAAACTGGCTGATATCGACACTCCGACTTCGGCTCCCCAAGCTCCCACGAGTTGATGAGTTTATGTCAGCTCAGCTGCACGACGCTGCAGTTCGGCTCTCGACTCTCCCTCGAAAAGAACCAGCGGATCGTCGGCATATGCACTAAATGTGCACAAAGGCTCCAGGCGTTGGAGCAGGACATCCATCATGGTGTTCCAGATGAACGGCCCACTAATGGATCCCTGGACACACCCTCGCGTGACCTCCACCTCGACTTCGCTATATCTGTTGGTCATCCTGGCTTTCCTGCCGCAGAAGAAGCTTCTCCACAAGCTAGCTTCCTTGCATCCCGCATCAATCAAGCGGCGCATCGCGGCGCTCTACTCGATGTTGTCAAAAGCGCCCTTAAAGTCCACGAAAAGACCAAGTACGTATACCTCCCGGCTGGCGGCAACGCTTGTCATTACGTGCTTCCAGGCTCCTCGACACAGCGTCCAGGTCGAAAGCCAAATTGCCATATATTTCCATCCGAGAGCACCGCGTTTATTCGATCTACCATGACAGGCAGATGCCCCGATAGGAAGCTGGATCGCTCCTATTCTTGTCGGGGCTCTTGAGGAGCGCAACCACACGCGGGCACTTCCACTCAAGGGGAAAGCATTCATCTGGCAGGCAGCGGGAATGCAACGCTGTCAGGCGCTCAGGGATGACACGCCATACCGCCTTGCTGATCCCACCTGTCATGCCGTCAAGCCCGGGAGAGCACCTGCTCTTCAACCGAGCGGTGCATACTTCAACCTCGGAAGCTTCGAGAATTGGAGCTTCGTCCGGAATGATGATGTCTGCACTCGACTTCGCAACTGGAAAACTCGCGCGGTCGTGCCAAGTTATGACCAGCCCGTCATCCGAAACGAAGGCACCTCAAATCGGTAGACCGCTTTCGTCCCCGGCATATCAGGTAGACGTGCCCCCACAGATCATCTCTGTGGTCTCCAACGAAGCGTCACCAGTTTTCCTCCTTCGTCTTCAGGATGAGCGTCTTGAACTCGCGGACGGCTGTCCGTAGATGAGCTGCAAGATACTGCGCAGATTCGTGGCCTCTGCGCCGTGCATCCTGGAGCCTCCGCCTCAGTCTCCTGATCTCCCGTTTGGTACTAATTCGGCAGTCCACCATCTAACTTCTGGCTGGGCACACAGGCTGTACGGAAAGGCGTAGGACAGACACCGCGAATCCAACGGCAACATCCTAATGTCCTCCTAGGAAAGGTGCTCCTCGATTTCCTTTACCAGCTCTGTGTCGAACAATCGCCAGTCAGCATTAGCGAGCTTCCTGGACGGCACAGTAGCATAGCACTCAACTGCGTTCGCTTGGGATGGCGAGACCACAACAGTGATCGTGTCCACTCGTCCACGATCCAGTCATACGCGGGCCACGTAAGCGATGCTTCATTGACAATTGTTACGTCGATATCACTTTGTCCTCATCGATTATCGAACGTGTAAACCTCGCTGACTTGATTTTGCACGTTTGCACGGCTTCCGAGTATCCACTTATCTAGCTGTTCGCCTCGTCTCTAGTTCAAGCTGGCCACAAAAGAATTTTCCTGAACCACATGGGAGACACAGCGTTTGCGTCGTAGCTTAAAATTACCGGGGTTCTGCTCGCCAGAAGCAGTACGGCATTCATATATGTAGCTCAATATCCTCATCAAGTCAGCATGAGCATGGCAGTATATGGAGATCAAGTTAACTGTGCCAAGCTTACTCGTGACTCTCACACATACCCCAGCCTCGGTGGTCAGTGACTGTCGGGTCTATGTCGTAGACCGTGACTTTCGGCCTCGGCCTGTTGTTTGGCTAGATTTGGAGTCCGTCCTCCGTAAATTTGGTGTTTGTTACGCACCGAAGGTTTGCGGATGACTGCGCCGCGCGATTCAACTGGCGGACCACCGCGGACCACTTCTCAGCTGGCTTGTTGTCGTAGGCGGCAGTCGGCACTCCTGGGACGGGAACAGCTGTACTGGCTACTAGGTAGGCGGCAAGGTGGGGGTGGCATGCTGCTTAACGTAAAGGATTAATTTAAGCGTCGATCAGCGCCCCTTTCGATCATAAATTCCGCTGGTATCAATTAACGTCACGATTATTTGGTTGTGTCTTCTACCTTGGTTTGGCACGAGGCCCATCTTAAACCTCTTTCAATCTCTGGATCCTCTTTCTGCCTCTTCTGCAAACGACTTCATTAACTAGCTGATTGTAGATTAAGCCGCTAGGCGGCGAGCTAGTGTCCCCAACAAGTCCCAAGTTCCTTACCGCCCGTGGTACCAGATCAGTCCTCTGTTCAGAACTCATACCCTATATGGATACTTCAAGGAAAAACACAACGTTCAATAAATACCCATTCATACACACCCCACGTTCGTACCCCCTATTCCTTTACATTTGTACACCTATCATCCATCATCATTCATACAAACACTAAGATGAGTAACGCCTGGCCTGGCTTCTCATCTGGCTTTTCCAACTTTACACGACATGCCAGCCGACTGGCTGTTGTTCGGTCTCCAAAAGCCAGACGAACGAATGCCGAATTCGCGGCTTGCTGACACCAGCAACGCAGTTAGTCGCAAGCCTAACTTCAGCAAAACTGGTCGATGGTAATTTGCGTCGCTTCATTTTTGAAGTATATTGTGCGAAAAAGTTTTAAACTTACGATCGGCACATAGTACTTTTGCTTTTTCCATTAAATGCATGCTTTATTTGAATGATACATTATGATAAATTTTTAAATAATTTTTTCACAAAGCGCACCTTGTGCAATAGCTATTTTCCGAAAACAGCGGACATGGATTGATTTTACTTTTATTTTTGTTAGTGTATGCTCGAGAGAAATTCTTGTCTCAGCCAATGGCGTGCAAGCACTTATGTTTGTATGCGTGAATTATGCATGCATAAATACCTCAAAATATGTATATGTGTTGTTATTCACTGCTCTGGTTTTTGCTGGTAAATAAATAAATTTTGTTAGCTAGTCATGGGTAGGGTCTGAGCTGCGAGCTGCTGAGATTTGGCTTTTCTAACACTGCTATTTAATATTGGAGGGCAATAACTATGGGCCCAAAAAAGGATAAAAAAAGGAGCCCAAAAATGTTCACTGGTTTATTTCTTAAAAGGGGATCAAAAACAGACACTATTAAATTAAAAATTAAATTTTAAGAATTTGTATAAATATATAAATATCGACTTGAAAAAAGTCAGAGGTAGTAAACAAACAAAATTGATTTCCAGCAAAAGCCGGAGCAGTTAATAACAACACATTAAAATATGATGTTATGTATGTATATACACACACACGCAAACATTATTGCTTGCCCGGCCCTCATAGAGCCGAATCTAAGAATACATTCTATTTTTAGTTTTTCGCTCTTTCAGCATTAAGAGCGCAATGATACAGATTTTGTTATTTTTTTCAATTTTCAAAAAATCAAGCTGCATAGTAACATTTTGTTGTATGCCGTTACTCATCTAAGTGTTTATATTGTCTTTGGAAGAAGGGGGTTCGGGGTATCCCCTAGTCAGGAACTCGCGACTACTTGGTTTTTACTTACTTGGTTTTTTAATGTTAAAGCAAACGAGCTCATATGAATGGATGTTGGGGAATACATTTTGTTTTGTGTGTGTATATATGTATTTTTGCAGCTGCGCCTGCACTGGAGGCTGACGAAGGTGTTTCGTATGTACAATGGTGGCCAATTCTGAAGCGTTTCTGAGGTAATATCCTTCCAAAGTCCTTCGACCTCTGCAATCGACCACACATTCTCTATTATGTTGAGATCGGGACTTTGAGGTGGCCAATCTTATGTATTTACATCCAAATCCCTTAAGAAAGTTGTTATCATTTTGGCCTTGTGGCATGGAGCATTATCCTTTTGCAGGATAAAGTCTTGTCCGATAAGTCTATCACCGGAAGTAAATGCATGGTCATTCAGGATGTATAAATAGTTTCCCTTATTCATTGTACCATCGATTGGTACCAAATCGCCAATCCCGTTAAAGCACACGCATCCCCAAAACATAGAAGAGCATCCTCCATGTGGTATTCGTTCGGTAATCTGCAGTATATTTTATTTTTCGATCGATGATACTCAAATGAACTTTCATCAGTCCACAAAATCGGTTCCCAAAAAGTTTAAGGCTTGTGAACAAATGATTTGGCAAATGCTAAATAAATAAAAAGTATCGGGCGGGCTTCATAAGTAGCAAAGTTAGCCTCCTTCAGTCGTCTTTCAACGGGTTTTCTTCTAATTGGCATATCGTACTCATTATTAACTTCAATTGATACTGCTTTGGGTGTAATTAATACATTCTCCTTAAATTTTCCAAGAATTATGCGATCCTGTCTTGGTGTAGTTTTGCGTGGTCTGCCTGCTCTTGCCAAATTATCTGTTGAATTTGTTAGTTTATGTTTGTTGATTTGGTAGTAAATAGTTTGCCGCGGTACTTTATAGAATTGGCTGAGGCTTTGTACCGAAATATCTGCGTTCTATTTTATTACCATTTCGTTACGCTCGATTTGGCTTAGTTAACGTGTTTTACACATATTTTAAAGAAAAAACGGTGTAAAATTAATAAAATCGAAAAAAAAACAATAATTAAAGCTGGCTTGAGATTAAATTAGCTGGGCTTACAAATTGCAAAAAGTTTTACTTATCGCACGCGACACAAATAAGAACTAAAAGTATGCAGTGTCAAAATAGTTTTACCCAGCTACAAATGCATAATCTCTCACATAACATGTCATAGCATAGAAATGGATTAGCTTATCAGTTTGATCTATTGCTCTCTAAAAATTATAAGTATCCACTCTCTCTTGAAAGTAAAGTGATACCGTTACGTCTACGAGTAAAGAGCGACAGTCAATAGTTCATTGCTTGGAGCTTAGTCAAAATATTTTTGGTCACCATTGGGAAGGCGAAGCTGGGAGGCGAACTGTGGCCCAGTGTCTGTGAATGTGTTTGAACGTTTGCTGAACAGTGGGTTGTGACAAAACTTAAGAATCAACGGGAAATCTAATTGTTCCACTTTATCATAGAATTACTTAAAAACTACATACTTACGAATACCTTCTTTGTTTATAAAAACATCTTGACGTAAGTCGGCAAAATAATTTTATTGCCGCCCTGCAACGGAGTCGTTCCGATGCCGAGTATGCCGAGGAGTCCACGCGCTGCGAAAGTGCCAAAGGTTTATGCGGCTATCTCCAGAGAAGGGACTCCGAGCAGTTCCGGTGAACAAATATTGCCCAAACTGCCTAGCTCACCAACACTCCGGGGAGTCCTGTGGAGGTAAGGACAAGTGCCGCAAGTGCCAGGCCGACCGTCACACCCTGCTTCACCTCCAAGCAGCTCGTCGCACGCCATCGCGATCTCCGGAGCGATCCCAGCCAATGCGCACAACCATGGCCCAGGTGCGACGCTCCGGGCTAGCCGTCGCCCGGTACAGACAACGCTTGCTCGGCCGTCATCTGTTCCAGGTCCTCCAGCTTCCAACGAGGGGTCATCCTACAGGTGCTGCCTAAGCTTCAGTACCGGACTCCATCCAAACTCATCAGCGAGAAGCTAACTGAGCCCTTTCAAAACGTCCGATTGGCAGATGATCGCTGGTTCCAGCCGGAGACATCAAGTCTGGTGTTGGGCTCGGACATATATCCGGAGTTAATTCTCCAAGGCGTCCTGCCATGGCGGCGCACCATTGGCCCAAAACACGGTATCCAGGTGGATACTGTCCGGATCCTGCGCTCACCAATCAAAACAGAGCCCTTACCCTCTCCTTTTTTTTGCAATACTGCAAGGCGGGCGGCATGTTTATACAAGAAGTGTATCCGGCCGTCGCTAACCAACCGCCAATGTAATTATCTGTAACTCCGGAACTAGAACAAAATAAGTGATATTCACCACACACTTAGTGAGTGAACAAACGTGTTTTTCTTAAACCTCGAAAATATTTTTTGTGCAGAGCAGAAACGCTCCCCCAACTATTCGGCAATTCGACCAAGTTTACCTGGAAGCCCTGCGGACGCTCTAGTGTGTGCGTGTATTTTTGTTCTGGTTCCGGAAATAGAGCCAACTTCAGTGAAGTAGGGACGGCTATATACACTTTCTGCAAGTGACATATCGTCCTTTAAGTTCCCTTTAGTACAAGTCACCCATGAACTCGTCAGGGGGGATCTGCGAGTTTACGCCCTGGACCACAACTTTCGGCCCCAGTTTATTATTCACACTTACTTCCAATCCCACCTCGTTGAAATTTATGTTCTCCACAATCTTCTTACGCTCGGCACCTCTATCCCGTAGAGTACGAAATATCGCACCTCCATCCCGTAGAGGTTTCACCTCATGAATACGCACACCAAGGGTAGGCCATACTTCCTTCCCAACCTGCTCAACCCCGTCCTTAGCGGTTTTACCAGCAGCCTTGCTGCGCACCACCAAGGACCAGATCTCGACTGGTCAAAGCCTCTCCGGGGTAGACGGCACTGCCGACATGGGACCCCTTCTGGCGGCGCTCACCGCCGAAGCCCGCGCTTGGCCATCTGGGACATGCGAAGCATGTGAAACGTTTGCACCCCCGCAAACGGCCACCAATCGCCCTTGCAGCCACTCATTCTGCGCCAAAAGCGTGAACAAGAGATGTTCGTACTGTCCAGAAAATTCTACCAAGTTACACAGGAGCCCCCCGACGCTACCTCAAGTCCACCGTAATTGCCTTCAACTGCTCGACAGCTGCCCCCCTCCGCTACCTAAGAGCTGCCGCACTCGTCAACGGCTCCTCCACGGCAGGGACAGGCACATTCACAACGCTCACGGCACGAGGCACGGCAAAAATCCGCTCCTCCGCGCGAGCCGGCTGCGGCTTCCGCGAGAACAGTGCTCCCCTCATCCATACAGCGCTCTCGGAAGTTGCCTTCCTTAGCCGCTGCTTGCTCCTACGCCTTACATCGCTGTTTGACGACGACGACTCCGACAGGCCAATCTCGTCATCCGACGACTTCCCGCGGGCCTGACCCGTCCCCTTCTTAGTTGGCTTCTTGCATGGCGGCATCGTCCGCAGGTGTTCGCTAATCTATTTATTAAAATAGAAAAACACGCACACACACTTTTAAGTGCTGGCGGTTTTACACACACACGCACGCACGCCTGTTGCTCACACAGCAACGACGTAAGCAAGGCAATAGAGCAATAAAACTTTATTGCCGATAAACGCACAAAATGTAAACAAAAAAACTTTGCTTAAAAGCACCGTTATCTAAAAATTTTGCGCGAAGCGAGCCGTGAAAAAAAGAACGTCTGTTCTCAACGACCGTCTCAAACTAACTAAAAAGGGATAGAATGCATCTCGTTTATCAATCATCTGCTTACTTATTAGTTTGTTATTCCAACCGAGCTGTCGCGATTATTTGGGGTCCATAGTGCCTATTCCCCACCATTTATTTTTTATACCCTGATATATATATATATATATACTATTCTATACGCTACATGTCAAGTTTGGTGACTCTAGCTCATTCTATTTACCAAAATTGCTAAAAAAAAAAAAAAACAGGATTTCTATATAGATTTTTATCGATTACTTGGACGGACAGACAGACAGAAAGTCTTCAATAATTTAACGTGGCGTCTACCCCGTGGGAGTTTACTACCACGGTATTCGTTTATGCCACATATGTGACATAAAATACAGCGAGCCGAAACAAAGCGTCTGACTAGCACCCCTCCAGAACCCTGCTTGCACAGTGAACCTTCGGTACCAATTGAATGCATGTTTGTCGACCATGACATTCCCATTGGTGAGGAGCGAGGCCTATCTAAACCTCTGCTGGTCTATGGGTACAGCACCCGGTTGACACGCAACTCCACGCCGAGTGAAAACTCTCCCCGCATTTGGGTATCAAACACACAGCCACCACGATACTCCCCGAAGGCCCGCACCAACTAACCAGGACGGAACAAGTTCCGTGGGCTCCTGGTTACCCGTGGTACCAAATTACAGCTTTGGTCGGCTGTTCGTAGCTATTGCTACTCCCCAGTTTTGTTGCCGACAAACATGGAATGGGTCGACTTACCCCAAATGGGGCTTGTCTTCCAGACCTAGTCTCTGGTCGGACTTCGTGACACAGTCCATGCCACTTCCAGTTTCGGCTAACGTCAGCCCGGCACTGGTTGGCCATGTGTGGCTGCTCTTCACTCCATCCCTCGCCGCCGTCTAGTAAACACCGCTCGTGCAAACAACTCAAGGAGTCGCAGCCGCTCTGGTGTCTCCAGGACCCGAGAAAAGTCCCAACGGGTATCTTCTCTCCTGATACCAAGTCCGTCAAGGTCTCGCAGATCTGCATAGAGTGGGCAAGCAACTAGCACGTGCTGCCAGTCTTCGTGCTCTGCACCGCATTGACATGCGGGCGTTGCACTCAGACTTCTCCGATGCAGAAATGCATTAAGCGACCCATGGTCTGTCAGCAGGAATCCAGCGTGAAGACTGAATCTAAAGTCTCTCCGGCTATAAACAAAGCATGCGTCCGGGATAAACTGATGAGTCGGTCGACCGTGCTCATCACTATCCCACCTCCGTTGCCACTCGGAGCACATGCATTCGTCCAGCAACGCCTTCGTCTGCCTCTGATCTAGATTTGCCACATCTAGACCGAACAGCCAGTCGCTATCCTCCAGCGGGTGGGCACGCTTGACCTTGAATCTGATTGCCAATTGCTTGGCAACCAAATCCAGAGGTGGAGCTCCAGCAAGCACCTGCAGTGCCACGGTGGACACTGTACGGCATACCGGCAGGCATCCTAAGAGCATGACTCTTTGGCAGGAGATGAGGCGCCTCCTGGCCCCCGACTCTCCCCTGACCGCGGAATACCAAACCGAGGCACCAAACAGTGCACAAGGCACCATGAGTCCGGCATAGACAGTGCGTCTGGCTCGGGGACTGAGGCCCCAGTCAACCCGTAGCACGCGAACTAATGCTCCGACGACTCCAGTCAGCTTATCACGCAATCCTGCGATATGCGGCTGAAAACTCAGCCGTTCACCGACTGTGATGCCAAGGTACCGGATCTTGTTGACATATGGTAGGCTTGCTCCTGCAAACCGTACCATGGGCGGCCTGGAAACGGCAAAGCGTCCCTTCAACATCATCATTGCCGTCTTGCTGGTTGAGATAGACACTCCGACCCAAGCTCCAACGACGGACATCAGCTCAGCTGCTCGACGCTCCAGCTCGACTCTCGACTTTCCGTCAACTAGAATTAGCAGATCGTCAGCGTATGCACAAAAAGTGCACATTCGCTCCAGACGATGGAGTAGGATATCCATCATGGTGTTCCAAATGAACGGCCCACTGATGGATCCCTGGGGACACCCTCGTGTGACCTCCACCTCAACTTCGCCATACCTGCTGGTCATCCTGGCTTTCCTGCCACAGAAGAAGCTTCTCCACAAGCCAGCTTCCTTGCATCCCGCATTGATCAAGCGGCGCATCGCGGCGCTCCACTCGACGTTGTCAAAGGCGCCCTTAAAGTCAACGAAGATACCAAGTACGTATACCGCCTGGCTGGCGGCAACGCTGGTCATCACGTGCTTCCAGGCGTCCTCGACACAGCGTCCAGGTCAAAAGCCAAATTGCCATCTACTTCCATCCAGAAGCACCTCCTTCATTCGATCCACCATGATCCCCTCAAGCACTTTGCCAAACACTGGCATAAGGCAGATGCCCCGATAGGAAGCTGGATCGCTCCTATCCTTGTCGGGGCTCGTGAGGAGCGCAACCACTTCCACTCAAGGGGAAAGTATCCCTCTGCCAGGCAGCGGGAATACAACGCTGTCAGGTGCTCGGGGATGGCACGCCATACCGCCTTGCAGATCCCACCTGTAATGCCGTCAAGCCCGGGAGAGCGCCTGCTCTTCAACCGAGCGACGCATACTCCAACCTCGAAAGCTTCGAGCGTTGGAGCAGCTTCATCCGGAATGACGATGTCTTCACTCAACTCTGCATCCGGGAAAAAGTTGTGGAGGAGGAGACTCGCACAGTCGTGCCATGTTACAACCAGCCTGCCATCCGAACGAAGGCATCTCAACTCGGTGGACCGCCTTTGTCCCCGGCATATCCGGTAGATGTGCCCCCACGGATCATCTTTGTGCTCTCCAACGAAGCGTCGCCAGTTTTCCTCCTTTGTCTTCAGGATTAGCGTCTTGAACTCGCGGACGGCTGTCCGCAGATAAGCTGCAAGATACTGCGCAGATTCGTGGCCTCTGCGCCGAGCATCCTGGAGCCTCCGCCTCAGTCTCCTGACCACCCGGCGTTTGGTACTCAGTTCGGCATTCCACCACTTAACTTTTCCCTGGGCTCTCAATGGTCTGCGGCCAAGCACTTTGTCACACACGGACTGTACAGCAAGGCGTAGGGCAGACACTACGGAATCCAACGGCAACATCCTAATGTCCTCCTGGGAAAGGTGCTCCTCGATTTCCTCTACCAGTTCTGAGCCGAACAATCGCCAGTCAGCATTAGTGAGCTCCCAGGACGGCACAGGAGCATAGCTCTCAACTGTATTTGCTGGGGATGGCGAGATCACAACAGTGATCATGTTGAGGTCGCTCAAATCCCACTCGTCTACACTCCATTCATACGCGGCCCACGTATACGCTGCTTCGTTGGTGATTGTTACGTCAATATCGCTCTGCCCACGGCGATTATCAAACGTGTACACCTCGCTGACCTGGTTTAGCACGCAGGCACGACTTCCGAGTATCCACTCATCTAACTGTTCGCCTCGCCTATAGTTTAGTTGGCCACGAAAAAATTCGTGCCGTTTGCTAAACCACATTGGCGACACAGCATTTGCATCTAGGCTAAAGATTACCGGCGTACTGTTCGCCAGAAGCAGCACGGCATCCATATAGTGTAATATCCTCATTAGACCAGCGTGTGCATGACAGTATATCGAGGCCAAGTAAACTGTGGCATGTTTACCCGTGAACCTTACCAACACTCCAGCCTCGGTGGTTAACGACTCTACAGGTAGGCAGATGGCATCTGCGTCGTTAATAGTAATAGCAGCGCTCCTTTTCCGGTCATCGACCGTACGGCTCCCAAATACGCGCATCCCAGCTGGGAAGCCTGTAATTCGCCCAACGACATCCACGTATGGCTCCTCGATGCACGCAGCGCGGCCGCGGCCACAGTTGGCTTGGATGAAGCTAAACATTAATGCTTAGCTTGCACCCTTGCCAACACTGCGCCATAGATCGGGCAAGACCCCGAAAGCATGTAATGCCCCGAGGGTAGCCTCTTGAAACGGCGATTCCGGCAGTCCACCGGATTTGCGCACTTGGCTGCGATGTGGCCCATTTGTCCACACTGTCGGCATACGTCCTGCTTGAGGCGGCACTCGGACACCTTGTGGTCGAAGCCGACACACCTATGGCAAGCATAGGTGCGGACGAGGGACCGGCATCGGTACGAAAACCACTTAATGTAGACCCGACCGGTCTTTTTAAAAGTCGCCAGGGCCCTCTCGTCAACGTCTAGCGTCAGGTTAGTGCTGGCGCTATCAGTGACGGACCACGGCTTAGACTCAAGGTGGATCGCCTTCTTGAAAGCCTCTGCGGTCATCTCCTCCTTAAAATTGTTCTCATAAAGCTCATCCATGAAGACCTCCGGCAAGATCGTCGTGTCCACGTCGTTTATCGTGACCTTCGGCCTCAGACCCCTGTTTGATTGGATATGGAGTCCAACCTCTGCGAACTTTTTATTCGCCACCATCTTCTGCAATTCGCTTACCGAAGGTGTGCGGATGATGGCTCCACCCCGCTTAAGCTCTCGCACCTCTTGTACACGCACACCAAGTGTTGGTGCAACCTCCTCCATAATCCTCTTCGCTACCGCTTCGCCTGATTCACTCGGGTCTTGACTCGTCACTACCGCGGACCACGTCTCCACTGGCTTTTTGATCCGTGGCGCGGCGATCGGCACACTTGGGACAGCGGTGTGGGCAGCTGGGTTGGCAGCATGACGATCAGCGGGGTGTAAGGCAGCGGAAGTAGAAGCGGTATACTGGGGTGCGGACATTTTACTGGGGATTCTCTCAAGCAGCGCGTTCCTCACTGCTAGCGACATCGACAATTATTCCAATCGTTTAATAGTCGCCGAAATTCCACGCACGGCATCGGAGGCGACTCCTGCAATTCCTACAAGTGCATTTCGGGTTTCATCAGCTGCGGCAGAAATCTCCGCAAGGATCGCCGGCGTCCCTTCAGCCACGATACGCCAGGCTTCACATCGTGCGATAGGAGCAGCATTAGTAGCGGCTATCCTCCTCGGCAGTGGCACTCCTTTTCGTCGTTGCGGGTCTTGCAATGGGCTTCGCGAATTCCGGCGAGTCTGTGCTTTGAATCGCCTGCCTCTTCGCATCGATGGGCTCGCAAATTATCGGCGACACCGTGCCACGATTCTTCCCCTTCTTCCTGTGTCCAGCAATACTGGAGACCGACTCAGCACTCGATTCAGCAGTAGTGGTACTACCGGAACGGCTTCTAGTGTCCATTAACTTGGCGTCCTCAATTGAGCTGGAATAGGTAGCCCGGCCACGGACCATATAATTTTGAACCGTACTGCACTTACTTCAAGTAGTTAACCGTCGAGTTTTACCGTTTAGACAAAAACTTTTTTCAAATATTTTATAATTTTATATTAAAGAAACTGACAACTCTCTCTAAGCAGTGCATCCAATATTTTGTCCCACCTGGCTGTGTTAAAGGCGTTTTAAACATCCAGCGTGACGATGAGGCAGTACTTTTTGTGCCGCTTTTCCATCTCGATCCTTGGATGGCGTTTGTTGCTATGCCGACCACTTTCTCAAGAGCGTCTATTGTAGACTTTGCCTTGGTGAAACCAAATTGGCTTTGGGACAGGCCACCATTGTTGTCGACAGCTGCCTGGACCCTGTTGCAGATTAGCTTTTCCAGCACTTTGCCTAACGTGTCCAGGAGGCAAATCGGCCTGTATGACGATGGGTCGCCGGGCGGCTTACCAGTCTTCGGTAATAAAACTAGCGTTTGGAGTTTTCATATTGTGGGGAAAGTTCTCTCCATTAGGCACATTTTAAAAAGCTGCACGAACTGCGCGGGCTGCAAGGACATGGCTAATTTCAGCGCTCGGTTGGGGATTCCATCCGGACCCGGTGCCTTACTGGGCTTTAGGCTTCTGGCGATCGTCAGCACCTCTTCGACTGAGTCTTCGTCGATGAGAGACGGCATGGCTGCTACGTGGCTCGATGGGCTGGCTTGCGTATGTAATACGTCTGGTCTGATTGGGAATAGCGTTTCCACAATCAACTTCAGCTTACTTGGGTCAGAAGGCTGCGCTTGTTTTAACGACAGTTTTGTACGCCTTGCCCCAAGGATCGTATTCGGCTGAGTCGCATAGCTCCAGGAAACAGGTTGGATGCAGTTCCGCCGTGCTTCGGCAATATTTTCGTTCCACCAGTACGTGGGCACATGGTGGCGCCGAAACGTTTTCCGGGTTTGCATGCTCTCTTCATAGGCACGCGATAGCTGGCATGCCATTTGAGAGGTTCTTCTCTCTGCGTTGCCGGCGGTGACAAGCGAATGGACTGCATTCGAAAAGGCCACGGGGTCGAAAGTATCCAGGCGGTAAGCTTTCCGACTTAGGCTCCTCCTGCTGGCTGCAGTTCCTTCACCAATCGTGCATATTATTGTGGAGTGGTCGCTTGCGGTGTATACGTCGCTTAGTTGCCATTTTGTTGCGCCGAAAAGTGACGAGCTTGCGAAGGTGAGATCGATTATGGATCTCGAGTGAAGGTATATTCCAAGCCGAAGTTTAGCAGGGCTATATCCAGGGCTGCAAAACTTTCCAACAGGACACGACCTCTTGCGTTAGTTGCTTGGCTGCCCCAGTCCACTGCCCAGGCGTTGAAGTCAGCAATAATGACATTTCGCCCCCTTGCGTCATCTACTAATGCATCTAATGCAGCTGTAAATTCGCAGAGCTGCATGCTTGGGGCCAGGTAGCAGCTGTATATCCACAGGCTGCCGTATTGTGCGAGTAAAAACCCAGTAAAGGGCTTTGTTTTTGTCAGCGATGTCGATGGGTCGCCACATACCCAGAGCGCCGCTTTTCCATCCTGAACCTCGGTCATATTCTCGGGCAGTTGGTTTCTCGGTGGTGAGGTTCGCTGATAATGACAATATCAATGCGCATCTCCCTAACAGTCTGCTCCAAGATGGCTTGAGCAGCTATGCAGTGGTTTATTTAAGGTTTATTTGAAATAATCTTAACATTTTGCGTACTGCCTCGCGATACGCCGGACATCTAAAGCTTCCTGTAGCGTGGTCCGTTGATTTTTCGCCTTTCCGTATGCAAAGGCTACATTTTGGTGGCTTGGAGCAGCTCCTTGCTTCGTGGCCTGTGTCCCCATCTGAAGCATGCGCCTTTCATGTGCCCGAAACCCTGGCATTTAAAGCATCGCTTTGGTTGGTCTATTGCACGAATACGGCAGACAACCCATCCGATCCTACCTTGGCCTTCTCGACAAGCGTCCTGGCTTTTGGCGCTGGGAGAGTAACTGTGGCCCTTTGCTGGCCGCCAAATGCTGGTCACAGCGATTTGATCGCTTCAATCGGCAAGGAGTCATCTTGTAAGGCACTTTTAATCGCTTCGAGCACTTCCTCCTTAGTCGCCAGCTCATCCAGGTCCTTGATCTCCACCTGGGACGTTTCGGTCAGCGTTCTTACTATTAGTGAGCTTCCAGGACGGCACAGGAGCATAGCTCTCAACTGTATTTGCTGGGGATGGCGAGATCACAACAGTGATCATGTTGTGGTCGCTCAAATCCCACTCGTCCACACTCCATTCATACGCGGCCCACGTAGACGCTGCTTCGTTGGTGATTGTTACGTCAATATCGCTCTGCCCACGGCGATTATCAAACGTGTACACCTCGCTGACCTGGTTTAGCACGCAGGCACGACTTCCGAGTATCCACTCATCTAACTGTTCGCCTCGCCTATAGTTTAGTTGGCCACGAAAAAATTCGTGCCGTTTGCTAAACCACATTGGCGACACAGCATTTGCATCTAGGCTAAAGATTACCGGCGTACTGTTCGCCAGTAGCAGCACGGCATCCATATAGTGTAATATCCTCATTAGATCAGCGTGTGCATGACAGTATATCGAGGCCAAGTAAACTGTGGCATGTTTACCCGTGAACCTTACCAACACTCCAGCCTCGGTGGTTAACGACTCTACAGGTTGGCAGATGGCATCTGCGTCGTTAATAATAATAGCAGCGCTCCTTTTCCGGTCATCGACCGTACGGCTCCCAAATACGCGCATCCCGGCTGGGAAGCCTGTAATTCGTCCAACGACATCCACGTATGGCTCCTCGATGCACGCAGCGCGGCCGCGGCCACAGTTGGCTTGGATGAAGCTAAACATTAATGCTTAGCTTGCACCCTTGCCAACACTGCGCCATAGATCGGGCAAGACCCCGAAAGCATGTAATGCCCCGAGGGTAGCCTCTTGAAACGGCAATTCCGGCAGTCCACCGGATTTGCGCACTTGGCTGCGATGTGGCCCATTTGTCCACACTGTCGGCATACGTCCTGCTTGAGGCGGCACTCGGACACCTTGTGGTCAAAGCCGACACACCTATGGCAAGCATAGGTGCGGACGAGGGACCGGCATCGGTACGAAAACCACTTAATGTAGACCCGACCGGTCTTTTCAAAAGTCGCCAGGGCCCTCTCGTCAACGTCTAGCGTCAGGTTAGTGCTGGCGCTATCAGTGACGGACCACGGATTAGACTCAAGGTGGATCGCCTTCTTGAAAGCCTCTGCGGTCACCTCCTCCTTAAAATTGTTCTCATTAAGCTCATCCATGAAGACCTCCGGCAAGATCGTCGTGTCCACGTCGTATATCGTGACCTTCGGCCTCAGACCCCTGTTTGATTGGATATGGAGTCCAACCTCTGCGAACTTTTTATTCGCCACCATCTTCTGCAATTCGCTTACCGAAGGTGTGCGGATGATGGCTCCACCCCGCTTAAGCTCTCGCACCTCGTGTACACGCACACCAAGTGTTGGTGCAACCTCCTCCATAATCCTCTTCGCTACCGCTTCGCCTGATTCACTCGGGTCTTGACTCGTCACTACCGCGGACCACGTCTCCACTGGCTTTTTGATCCGTGGCGCGGCGATCGGCACACTTGGGACAGCGGTGTGGGCAGCTGGGTGGGCAGCATGACGATCAGCGGGGTGTAAGGCAGCGGAAGTAGAAGTGGTATACTGGGGTGCGGACATTTTACTGGGGATTCTCTCAAGCAGCGCGTTCCTCACTGCTCACTCGACAATTCTTCCAATCGTTTAATAGCCGCCGAAATTCCACGCACGGCATCGGAGGCGACTCCTGCAATTCCTACAAGTGCATTTCGGGTTTCATCAGCTGCGGCAGAAATCTCCGCAATCTCCGATACGCCAGGCTTCACATCGTGCGATAGGAGCAGCATTAGTAGCGGCTATCCTCCTCGGCAGTGGCACTCCTTTTCGTCGTTTCGGGTCTTGCAATGGGCTTCGCGAATTCCGGCGAGTCTGTGCTTTGAATCGCCTGCCTCTTCGCATCGATGGGCTCGCAAATTATCGGCGACACCGTGCCACGATTCTTCCCCTTCTTCCTGTGTCCAGCAATACTGGAGACCGACTCAGCACTCGATTCAGCAGTAGTGGTACTACCGGAACGGCTTCTAGTGTCCATTAACTTGGCGTCCTCAATTGAGCTGGAATAGGTAGCCCGGCCACGGACCATATAATTTTGAACCGTACTGCACTTATTTCAAGTAGTTAACCGTCGAGTTTTACCGTTTAGACAAAAACTTTTATCAAATATTTTATAATTTTATATTAAAGAAACTGACAACTCTCTCTAAGCAGTGCATCCAATATTTTGTCCCACCTGGCTGTGTTAAAGGCGTTTTAAACATCCAGCGTGACGATGAGGCAGTACTTTTTGTGCCGCTTTTCCATCTCGATCCTTGGATGGCGTTTGTTGCTATGCCGACCACTTTCTCAAGAGCGTCTATTGTAGACTTTGCCTTGGTGAAACCAAATTGGCTTTGGGACAGGCCACCATTGTTGTCGACAGCTGCCTGGACCCTGTTGCAGATTAGCTTTTCCAGCACTTTGCCTAACGTGTCCAGGAGGCAAATCGGCCTGTATGACGATGGGTCGCCGGGCGGCTTACCAGTCTTCGGTAATAAAACTAGCGTTTGGAGTTTTCATATTGTGGGGAAAGTTCTCTCCATTAGGCACATTTTAAAAAGCTGCACGAACTGCGCGGGCTGCAAGGACATGGCTAATTTCAGCGCTCGGTTGGGGATTCCATCCGGACCCGGTGCCTTACTGGGCTTTAGGCTTCTGGCGATCGTCAGCACCTCTTCGACTGAGTCTTCGTCGATGAGAGACGGCATGGCTGCTACGTGGCTCGATGGGCTGGCTTGCGTATGTAATACGTCTGGTCTGATTGGGAATAGCGTTTCCACAATCAACTTCAGCTTACTTGGGTCAGAAGGCTGCGCTTGTTTTAACGACAGTTTTGTACGCCTTGCCCCAAGGATCGTATTCGGCTGAGTCGCATAGCTCCAGGAAACAGGTTGGATGCAGTTCCGCCGTGCTTCGGCAATATTTTCGTTCCACCAGTACGTGGGCACATGGTGGCGCCGAAACGTTTTCCGGGTTTGCATGCTCTCTTCATAGGCACGCGATAGCTGGCATGCCATTTGAGAGGTTCTTCTCTCTGCGTTGCCGGCGGTGACAAGCGAATGGACTGCATTCGAAAAGGCCACGGGGTCGAAAGTATCCAGGCGGTAAGCTTTCCGACTTAGGCTCCTCCTGCTGGCTGCAGTTCCTTCACCAATCGTGCATATTATTGTGGAGTGGTCGCTTGCGGTGTATACGTCGCTTAGTTGCCATTTTGTTGCGCCGAAAAGTGACGAGCTTGCGAAGGTGAGATCGATTATGGATCTCGAGTGAAGGTATATTCCAAGCCGAAGTTTAGCAGGGCTATATCCAGGGCTGCAAAACTTTCCAACAGGACACGACCTCTTGCGTTAGTTGCTTGGCTGCCCCAGTCCACTGCCCAGGCGTTGAAGTCAGCAATAATGACCTTTCGCCCCCTTGCGTCATCTACTAATGCATCTAATGCAGCTGTAAATTCGCAGAGCTGCATGCTTGGGGCCAGGTAGCAGCTGTATATCCACAGGCTGCCGTATTGTGCGCGTAAAAACCCAGTAAAGGGCTTTGTTTTTGTCAGCGATGTCGATGGGTCGCCACATACCCAGAGCGCCGCTTTTCCATCCTGAACCTCGGTCATATTCTCGGGCAGTTGGTTTCTCGGTGGTGAGGTTCGCTGATAATGACAATATCAATGCGCATCTCCCTAACAGTCTGCTCCAAGATGGCTTGAGCAGCTATGCAGTGGTTTATTTAAGGTTTATTTGAAATAATCTTAACATTTTGCGTACTGCCTCGCGATACGCCGGACATCTAAAGCTTCCTGTAGCGTGGTCCGTTGATTTTTCGCCTTTCCGTATGCAAAGGCTACATTTTGGTGGCTTGGAGCAGCTCCTTGCTTCGTGGCCTGTGTCCCCATCTGAAGCATGCGCCTTTCATGTGCCCGAAACCCTGGCATTTAAAGCATCGCTTTGGTCGGTCTATTGCACGAATACGGCAGACAACCCATCCGATCCTCACCTTGGCCTTCTCGACAAGCGTCCTGGCTTTTGGCGCTGGGAGAGTAACTGTGGCCCTTTGCTGGCCGCCAAATGCTGGTCACAGCGATTTGATCGCTTCAATCGGCAAGGAGTCATCTTGTAAGGCACTTTTAATCGCTTCGAGCACTTCCTCCTTAGTCGCCAGCTCATCCAGGTCCTTGATCTCCACCTGGGACGTTTCGGTCAGCGTTCTTACTATTAGTGAGCTTCCAGGACGGCACAGGAGCATAGCTCTCAACTGTATTTGCTGGGGATGGCGAGATCACAACAGTGATCATGTTGTGGTCGCTCAAATCCCACTCGTCCACACTCCATTCATACGCGGCCCACGTAGACGCTGCTTCGTTGGTGATTGTTACGTCAATATCGCTCTGCCCACGGCGATTATCAAACGTGTACACCTCGCTGACCTGGTTTAGCACGCAGGCACGACTTCCGAGTATCCACTCATCTAACTGTTCGCCTCGCCTATAGTTTAGTTGGCCACGAAAAAATTCGTGCCGTTTGCTAAACCACATTGGCGACACAGCATTTGCATCTAGGCTAAAGATTACCGGCGTACTGTTCGCCAGTAGCAGCACGGCATCCATATAGTGTAATATCCTCATTAGATCAGCGTGTGCATGACAGTATATCGAGGCCAAGTAAACTGTGGCATGTTTACCCGTGAACCTTACCAACACTCCAGCCTCGGTGGTTAACGACTCTACAGGTTGGCAGATGGCATCTGCGTCGTTAATAATAATAGCAGCGCTCCTTTTCCGGTCATCGACCGTACGGCTCCCAAATACGCGCATCCCGGCTGGGAAGCCTGTAATTCGTCCAACGACATCCACGTATGGCTCCTCGATGCACGCAGCGCGGCCGCGGCCACAGTTGGCTTGGATGAAGCTAAACATTAATGCTTAGCTTGCACCCTTGCCAACACTGCGCCATAGATCGGACAAGACCCCGAAAGCATGTAATGCCCCGAGGGTAGCCTCTTGAAACGGCAATTCCGGCAGTCCACCGGATTTGCGCACTTGGCTGCGATGTGGCCCATTTGTCCACACTGTCGGCATACGTCCTGCTTGAGGCGGCACTCGGACACCTTGTGGTCAAAGCCGACACACCTATGGCAAGCATAGGTGCGGACGAGGGACCGGCATCGGTACGAAAACCACTTAATGTAGACCCGACCGGTCTTTTCAAAAGTCGCCAGGGCCCTCTCGTCAACGTCTAGCGTCAGGTTAGTGCTGGCGCTATCAGTGACGGACCACGGATTAGACTCAAGGTGGATCGCCTTCTTGAAAGCCTCTGCGGTCACCTCCTCCTTAAAATTGTTCTCATAAAGCTCATCCATGAAGACCTCCGGCAAGATCGTCGTGTCCACGTCGTATATCGTGACCTTCGGCCTCAGACCCCTGTTTGATTGGATATGGAGTCCAACCTCTGCGAACTTTTTATTCGCCACCATCTTCTGCAATTCGCTTACCGAAGGTGTGCGGATGATGGCTCCACCCCGCTTAAGCTCTCGCACCTCGTGTACACGCACACCAAGTGTTGGTGCAACCTCCTCCATAATCCTCTTCGCTACCGCTTCGCCTGATTCACTCGGGTCTTGACTCGTCACTACCGCGGACCACGTCTCCACTGGCTTTTTGATCCGTGGCGCGGCGATCGGCACACTTGGGACAGCGGTGTGGGCAGCTGGGTTGGCAGCATGACGATCAGCGGGGTGTAAGGCAGCGGAAGTAGAAGCGGTATACTGGGGTGCGGACATTTTACTGGGGATTCTCTCAAGCAGCGCGTTCCTCACTGCTAGCGACATCGACAATTCTTCCAATCGTTTAATAGCCGCCGAAATTCCACGCACGGCATCGGAGGCGACTCCTGCAATTCCTACAAGTGCATTTCGGGTTTCATCAGCTGCGGCAGAAATCTCCGCAAGGATCGCCGGCGTCCCTTCAGCCACGATACGCCAGGCTTCACATCGTGCGATAGGAGCAGCATTAGTAGCGGCTATCCTCCTCGGCAGTGGCACTCCTTTTCGTCGTTTCGGGTCTTGCAATGGGCTTCGCGAATTCCGGCGAGTCTGTGCTTTGAATCGCCTGCCTCTTCGCATCGATGGGCTCGCAAATTATCGGCGACACCGTGCCACGATTCTTCCCCTTCTTCCTGTGTCCAGCAATACTGGAGACCGACTCAGCACTCGATTCAGCAGTAGTGGTACTACCGGAACGGCTTCTAGTGTCCATTAACTTGGCGTCCTCAATTGAGCTGGAATAGGTAGCCCGGCCACGGACCATATAATTTTGAACCGTACTGCACTTATTTCAAGTAGTTAACCGTCGAGTTTTACCGTTTAGACAAAAACTTTTTTCAAATATTTTATAATTTTATATTAAAGAAACTGACAACTCTCTCTAAGCAGTGCATCCAATATTTTGTCCCACCTGGCTGTGTTAAAGGCGTTTTAAACATCCAGCGTGACGATGAGGCAGTACTTTTTGTGCCGCTTTTCCATCTCGATCCTTGGATGGCGTTTGTTGCTATGCCGACCACTTTCTCAAGAGCGTCTATTGTAGACTTTGCCTTGGTGAAACCAAATTGGCTTTGGGACAGGCCACCATTGTTGTCGACAGCTGCCTGGACCCTGTTGCAGATTAGCTTTTCCAGCACTTTGCCTAACGTGTCCAGGAGGCAAATCGGCCTGTATGACGATGGGTCGCCGGGCGGCTTACCAGTCTTCGGTAATAAAACTAGCGTTTGGAGTTTTCATATTGTGGGGAAAGTTCTCTCCATTAGGCACATTTTAAAAAGCTGCACGAACTGCGCGGGCTGCAAGGACATGGCTAATTTCAGCGCTCGGTTGGGGATTCCATCCGGACCCGGTGCCTTACTGGGCTTTAGGCTTCTGGCGATCGTCAGCACCTCTTCGACTGAGTCTTCGTCGATGAGAGACGGCATGGCTGCTACGTGGCTCGATGGGCTGGCTTGCGTATGTAATACGTCTGGTCTGATTGGGAATAGCGTTTCCACAATCAACTTCAGCTTACTTGGGTCAGAAGGCTGCGCTTGTTTTAACGACAGTTTTGTACGCCTTGCCCCAAGGATCGTATTCGGCTGAGTCGCATAGCTCCAGGAAACAGGTTGGATGCAGTTCCGCCGTGCTTCGGCAATATTTTCGTTCCACCAGTACGTGGGCACATGGTGGCGCCGAAACGTTTTCCGGGTTTGCATGCTCTCTTCATAGGCACGCGATAGCTGGCATGCCATTTGAGAGGTTCTTCTCTCTGCGTTGCCGGCGGTGACAAGCGAATGGACTGCATTCGAAAAGGCCACGGGGTCGAAAGTATCCAGGCGGTAAGCTTTCCGACTTAGGCTCCTCCTGCTGGCTGCAGTTCCTTCACCAATCGTGCATATTATTGTGGAGTGGTCGCTTGCGGTGTATACGTCGCTTAGTTGCCATTTTGTTGCGCCGAAAAGTGACGAGCTTGCGAAGGTGAGATCGATTATGGATCTCGAGTGAAGGTATATTCCAAGCCGAAGTTTAGCAGGGCTATATCCAGGGCTGCAAAACTTTCCAACAGGACACGACCTCTTGCGTTAGTTGCTTGGCTGCCCCAGTCCACTGCCCAGGCGTTGAAGTCAGCAATAATGACCTTTCGCCCCCTTGCGTCATCTACTAATGCATCTAATGCAGCTGTAAATTCGCAGAGCTGCATGCTTGGGGCCAGGTAGCAGCTGTATATCCACAGGCTGCCGTATTGTGCGCGTAAAAACCCAGTAAAGGGCTTTGTTTTTGTCAGCGATGTCGATGGGTCGCCACATACCCAGAGCGCCGCTTTTCCATCCTGAACCTCGGTCATATTCTCGGGCAGTTGGTTTCTCGGTGGTGAGGTTCGCTGATAATGACAATATCAATGCGCATCTCCCTAACAGTCTGCTCCAAGATGGCTTGAGCAGCTATGCAGTGGTTTATTTAAGGTTTATTTGAAATAATCTTAACATTTTGCGTACTGCCTCGCGATACGCCGGACATCTAAAGCTTCCTGTAGCGTGGTCCGTTGATTTTTCGCCTTTCCGTATGCAAAGGCTACATTTTGGTGGCTTGGAGCAGCTCCTTGCTTCGTGGCCTGTGTCCCCATCTGAAGCATGCGCCTTTCATGTGCCCGAAACCCTGGCATTTAAAGCATCGCTTTGGTCGGTCTATTGCACGAATACGGCAGACAACCCATCCGATCCTCACCTTGGCCTTCTCGACAAGCGTCCTGGCTTTTGGCGCTGGGAGAGTAACTGTGGCCCTTTGCTGGCCGCCAAATGCTGGTCACAGCGATTTGATCGCTTCAATCGGCAAGGAGTCATCTTGTAAGGCACTTTTAATCGCTTCGAGCACTTCCTCCTTAGTCGCCAGCTCATCCAGGTCCTTGATCTCCACCTGGGACGTTTCGGTCAGCGTTCTTACTATTAGTGAGCTTCCAGGACGGCACAGGAGCATAGCTCTCAACTGTATTTGCTGGGGATGGCGAGATCACAACAGTGATCATGTTGTGGTCGCTCAAATCCCACTCGTCCACACTCCATTCATACGCGGCCCACGTAGACGCTGCTTCGTTGGTGATTGTTACGTCAATATCGCTCTGCCCACGGCGATTATCAAACGTGTACACCTCGCTGACCTGGTTTAGCACGCAGGCACGACTTCCGAGTATCCACTCATCTAACTGTTCGCCTCGCCTATAGTTTAGTTGGCCACGAAAAAATTCGTGCCGTTTGCTAAACCACATTGGCGACACAGCATTTGCATCTAGGCTAAAGATTACCGGCGTACTGTTCGCCAGTAGCAGCACGGCATCCATATAGTGTAATATCCTCATTAGATCAGCGTGTGCATGACAGTATATCGAGGCCAAGTAAACTGTGGCATGTTTACCCGTGAACCTTACCAACACTCCAGCCTCGGTGGTTAACGACTCTACAGGTTGGCAGATGGCATCTGCGTCGTTAATAATAATAGCAGCGCTCCTTTTCCGGTCATCGACCGTACGGCTCCCAAATACGCGCATCCCGGCTGGGAAGCCTGTAATTCGTCCAACGACATCCACGTATGGCTCCTCGATGCACGCAGCGCGGCCGCGGCCACAGTTGGCTTGGATGAAGCTAAACATTAATGCTTAGCTTGCACCCTTGCCAACACTGCGCCATAGATCGGGCAAGACCCCGAAAGCATGTAATGCCCCGAGGGTAGCCTCTTGAAACGGCAATTCCGGCAGTCCACCGGATTTGCGCACTTGGCTGCGATGTGGCCCATTTGTCCACACTGTCGGCATACGTCCTGCTTGAGGCGGCACTCGGACACCTTGTGGTCAAAGCCGACACACCTATGGCAAGCATAGGTGCGGACGAGGGACCGGCATCGGTACGAAAACCACTTAATGTAGACCCGACCGGTCTTTTCAAAAGTCGCCAGGGCCCTCTCGTCAACGTCTAGCGTCAGGTTAGTGCTGGCGCTATCAGTGACGGACCACGGATTAGACTCAAGGTGGATCGCCTTCTTGAAAGCCTCTGCGGTCACCTCCTCCTTAAAATTGTTCTCATAAAGCTCATCCATGAAGACCTCCGGCAAGATCGTCGTGTCCACGTCGTATATCGTGACCTTCGGCCTCAGACCCCTGTTTGATTGGATATGGAGTCCAACCTCTGCGAACTTTTTATTCGCCACCATCTTCTGCAATTCGCTTACCGAAGGTGTGCGGATGATGGCTCCACCCCGCTTAAGCTCTCGCACCTCGTGTACACGCACACCAAGTGTTGGTGCAACCTCCTCCATAATCCTCTTCGCTACCGCTTCGCCTGATTCACTCGGGTCTTGACTCGTCACTACCGCGGACCACGTCTCCACTGGCTTTTTGATCCGTGGCGCGGCGATCGGCACACTTGGGACAGCGGTGTGGGCAGCTGGGTTGGCAGCATGACGATCAGCGGGGTGTAAGGCAGCGGAAGTAGAAGCGGTATACTGGGGTGCGGACATTTTACTGGGGATTCTCTCAAGCAGCGCGTTCCTCACTGCTAGCGACATCGACAATTCTTCCAATCGTTTAATAGCCGCCGAAATTCCACGCACGGCATCGGAGGCGACTCCTGCAATTCCTACAAGTGCATTTCGGGTTTCATCAGCTGCGGCAGAAATCTCCGCAAGGATCGCCGGCGTCCCTTCAGCCACGATACGCCAGGCTTCACATCGTGCGATAGGAGCAGCATTAGTAGCGGCTATCCTCCTCGGCAGTGGCACTCCTTTTCGTCGTTGCGGGTCTTGCAATGGGCTTCGCGAATTCCGGCGAGTCTGTGCTTTGAATCGCCTGCCTCTTCGCATCGATGGGCTCGCAAATTATCGGCGACACCGTGCCACGATTCTTCCTCTTCTTCCTGTGTCCAGCAATACTGGAGACCGACTCAGCACTCGATTCAGCAGTAGTCGTACTACCGGAACGGCTTCTAGTGTCCATTAACTTGGCGTCCTCCATTGAGCTGGAATAGGAAGCCCGGCCACGGACCATATAATTTTGAACCGTACTGCACTTATTTCAAGTAGTTAACCGTCGAGTTTTACCGTTTAGACAAAAACTTTTTTCAAATATTTTATAATTTTATATTAAAGAAACTAACAACTCTCTCTAAGCACGTCTGTTCTCGATGTCGAACAGACAGACAGACGGACATGGCTACATCGACTCGGCTATTGATGCTGATCAAGAATATATATGTATACTTTATGGGGTCGGAGATGCTTCCTTTTGCCTGTTACACACATTTGCACAAATTCATTATACCCTGTTTACCCATTTTTAATGGAATCAGGGTATAGCAAGTAAGAGGTTCTTGCGTTATGATATTCAGACGCATTTGTTTAACTGATTCACACGGTGTGGCGGCTACCAAGAAAGCTACCCCATTATCGTATTGAACACCGAAGTACTGTTCGCTTGTAGCAGACGACATCCCTGTAGTTTAAAATCCCTTTCAACTCAGCGTTGGTCACCTGCATGGGAGACACAGCGTTTGCCTACAGGCTAAGGATAACCGGAGTACTGCTAGCCTGTATCAGTACGCCATCTATATAGCATAGAATTCTCGACAAATCAGCGTTGGCAGGCATTATATGGAGGTCAAGTAAACTGTGCCAAGCTTACTCTTGACTCTCACACACACCTCAGCCTCGGTGGTCAGGGATTTCACTGGTATGCAGTTGGCATCTGGGTCGTCGATAATGACAACAGCGGTTTCTTTCCGGTATCGACAATCCCGAATACTTGTTAACACTGCGCCATTGTTCGGGCATGACTCCGAAAGCATTTAATGCCGCGAGGGTAGCCCCTCGAATCGGCAATTCCGGCAGTCCATTGGATTTGCGCACTTGGTTTCGATATGCCCCATTTGCCCGCATTGTCGGCATACGTCCTGCTTAAGGCGACACTCGGACACCTTGTAGTCGAAGCCGACATAGTTATGACAAACATAGAGCCACTTTACGTAGACCATCCCAGTCTTTTCAAAAGTCGCAAGGGACCTCTCGTCAACGTCTAGTGCCAAGCTGATGCTGGCGCCGTCGGTGACGGACCACAGTTTCGACTCCAGATGAGTCGCCTTTTTGAACGCCGTTGCTGTCATCTCCTCCCATAAAATCTCCGGCGTGATCGTCGTATCCACGTCGCAGACCGTGTCTTTCGGCCTCAGTCCGTTGTTTGGCTGGAGTTGGACTCCGACCTCTGCAAATTTGGTATTTGTCTTCACCTTCCTTAGCTCCACCACCGAAGGTTTACGGATGACTGCGACGCCTCACCTCAACTCGCGCACCTCGTGGACGCACACGCCAAAGGTGGCTACGACCTCCTCCATAATGCGCCTGGCAATAGTTTTACCGGATACGCTCGGGTCCCGACTCGTGACCACCGCGGATCACGTCTCAACTGGCTTGTTGTCGTGGGGCGGCAGTCGGCATTTCTGGGACGGGGACAGCTGTGCGGACTTCTAGGTAGGCGGCATGGTGGGCAGAAGCTGGGGTGGGGGAGGCGTGCTGCTTCGGGAACGCTACCCACCAGGGCATTGCAGGTTACCTCGATATCTGCGAATAGCTCCGTAATGATTGCCGCAGTCCACTCGGCCACAATCTTACAGGCTGCGGGTCGCGTGATAGGGGACGGCAACGGGTCTTTTTGCGGCGGGCCTGGCAACCTCGTCTGCGCTTTCCAGCGCCTGCCCCTTTGCGTCGACGGGCACGCAAGGGGCGGACATAGTGCTTTGAATCTAACCCTACTTCGCCTTCTTTTTACCACCGACGGCAACATTGGCAACCGACTCAGCACTCGACCACGTGCCGGTCACGCTTCCGTCGTGACCACAATTTTATTTATTGTTTTATGACCTTGTTTACAAAAACGAACACCTGCACCTTATGGCTTTTGCTCGAAAAATTTAAAAACACGCAACTCTACTGCTCGCGACGAACGTCTGAAACCACTCGAGTAAAAAGAAACATTAAGGTCAGTGGGCTTAACGTGAGCACCTGCCACGATGGCTTAATCGCACGGCCCCTGTTATAGGATTAATTTAAGCGTCAATCAGCGTCACCTTGGAATATTAATTCCGCTGGTACCACTTTAAGACACGATTGTTTGGTTGTGTCTTCTACCTTGGTTTGGCACGAGGACCATCTCAAACATCTTTCGATCTCTGGATCCTGTTTCTGCCTCTTCTGCAATCGACGGCATTTACTAGTTGATTGTAGATCAAACCGCTAGGCGGCTAGTGTCCCCAACAAGTTCCAAAAATGCAGCTCCAGCAAGCTCATACATATTTTTCATCCTATAACTAGTGGAGAGTTATTGACTTACGTCAAATCCGCCACTAACCATAAAGATGCTCATCCCGCTCAGATCTTGAAGATCTGCATGCCTTGAGCACTCACAGAGAACATGCTCCCATGTCTCTGCACCCGAGCCACAACGGCATTCTGGAGTGTCACAAAGGCTCCTCGATTTCCAAAATGCATTGAGGGAACCGTGACCAGTCAACAGAAATCCAAGACTCAGGCAGAACCCAAAGTCTGGTCGGCTGCCGGCAAATGTAACCTCCCGTTAAAAACCGATGAGTGACACGCCCATTCTCACTTGTGTCCCACCTGACTTGCCAGACAGACAGAACACGCTCTTTCACGAATCTCTCGCACTCACTAAGCCCTAAACTCTCCACATCCCTATCCGCTAGCCAATCATTCTACAGCAATAGCAACCGCCTCTTTATCGGGTACATCTAGGCTCGACGGCTGATCTCCAAGTCAAGAGGGGCAGACAACAGAGAAAAATCACCCTCTGGCAAGCCAGCACTTTCTTTCTGCCGACCACGGTCGTGACCGCCTTACACCATCTAGGATTCCTCCTCGTCCTGTCGGGCAGCTTCAGGACCACTATCACTCTCGCACAATTCCGTTCACTGGGGAAAAACCCCTCATTCAGACATTTCGTATACATCGTATATTTTGAAATTGACTTCCAAACAGTTTTACACATTTCCCCAATGAATCCGTCCATACCAGGGGACTTCCTCGACTTTAACCTCGAGAAAACCACCTCCAACTCACTATCCTGAAGCGGATCAGTAGGTTTAACCACACTAGGTGGTGAGTCCAGATGATCCGCCCTGGGGAAGAGCTCATTCAACAAGACATTCATACTATCCCCCTATGCTGTTCACTGGTCGTCACCAACACGGAGGCTACTCACATCCGTTTTCCTGCCTCTACCTAAAACTATTTTATAAGCACGACTCCAGGGGTCTTCCTTATTGCGCTCCAGGAAAGAGCGCCACGGATCCTCTTTCACCTGTACAAGGATTTGCTTGTACTTATAAAGGATCTGATACCATAGCTTCTTGGTCACAACCCATAAGAGTTTGTTGTGTTATTTGCGATAGAGCCGATCTAATTCAATGTTACTTTGGCAGATTTCATATTGCTGACAATGTTTTGAATCTTTTTATCTTGAAGTAGTATAGCAAATAACCATTCCGCTTCATCGATGATTGTTTCGGATATCTTCAAGCTGGCTGTTTCCCTCTCGCGTGCATCCTCATATGGAGCACGGCTTAAGGCATCGACATGTTCCATCCGAGATCGATAATTATTTCGATATCGAACTCTTGAATACACAACCACATCGTGCAATTCGTGGTATTAACTACCTTTTTTAATTGAAGTACTTAAAACGTTACAATCAGTAATTACCCTGATCTGTTTTCCGCAAATGTAATACTTAAAACGCTCCAAAGATTTGACCACCGCTAACGCTTCAAGTTCATAGCTATGAAAGTGTGTCTGAATTCTGCTATAATTCGGTTAAAAACAGGTAGCGCATTCTTCATTCAAAATGGCATGCGTTTGAATTCCATCTATTGTAATAAATGCCGTACACTTTCGACTGCTTCAATCTGATTATATTCGCTATTTAAATCTAACGATGAAAAATATTTAAATCGTTTGGCTTCTTGTAGACGCTCTTCGATGTTGGGAACTGGAAAGTTTTTCTTTTTAATGAGCTTGTTGAGACGATGGTAGTCGACACATAGATGATCACTTCCATTCTGTTTATCGATGAGTACAATAAGATTGGCGTACTAGATGTTGACGTGGCGGTTACTGTTCTTTTGCTCTCAAGAGCCGTTTGTCCATTTTCTAAGGTAAACGTGAGATGCGCATCGACTATGACATCCTGTCCCAGCAAGAAGTGTTCCTGCAGGAGCTCATCATCTGCGATGTAAACTTGGCAACCAACTTGTGGGCAAAACTAACTTGTTATCTGTTTAGAGAACCATTTGTCTCTATTTATAGCGCCATGACGACTTACATTTACTTCAGCTAACTTGCACTTGACGTTATTCGGGTGGAATTTGTTGGAATAACCACAGCGCTGATATTTCTGTTGTTTTGGACTTTGAATTTTTCTTTGGCTTTTGTTCAACGTTGTTATGCTGTAGAACTGGGTCGTCTTTGACTTCATATTGTCTTGCTCGATTGGCAAAATAGGATTCCGCCGTTTTTCGCATCTGCTTCATTGTTAAGAAGTTCATTGCTACACAGGGCTGTAGGCCTGATCGTGTATATCGTATTACAGCTGCCTCACTAATAGCCTGTTTCCAACATTCTTAAGAAATGCCACATTTTCAAATTTCACATATTGGTGTTCCATTGGCAAGTGTCGGTTGTCGGTAACATGTGAGTGGCAACATTACCGATTCTATAAATAAACATTTGAATGCTTCGCTCTGATTTACCTAAGCGCTGCAAATTTTTCCTTCCAGAAGTCAAATAATACGACCTCGAAGTAGGGGCTCCATTTCATATACTCTTTCCGAGATTTGGCCATCCTTAAATAATCACAAGTATTCACTCTAGTCGCGAGCTCCGACACCAAATGCAGCTCGCGCTACGCGCTTGTTTGCATTAGTAGAAACAAAAATAAATTAAAACAAAAAAAAAATTGTTTCCTCGGTAGGCTTCGAACTTGCAACAAACCTCTACTAAATAGCAACACCAGCCAAAAAAAAAAAATTGTTTCCACGGTACAGTTCTACTCAACAGCCACACCAATAATTAAGTCTTAATGAGAAACAAACGAATTAAAATAGCAGCACAGAAAACAATACAATCGCAATTGCAATGCTGTTGATAGAGTTGAAAGCAGACGCGCATGAATGTGTGTGTGTGTACATGTATACAGAAATTCTTGGAATTTTCGCAGCAGCTACGCTGCTAACACGTGCGCGCATAACTTTTGTGTTTCTTAACCGATATTAATGAAATTTTCGACAGTACATCTAATTGTAGAATATAATAAAGAATATTTGAGTACTCTCAAAAATGCAATTGCATATAAATCGTGGCTTTAATTGATGGGCAATACAAGTTGGATAATTACCTTGATTTATGTATAGCTTTGCGGTGGTAGCTGAAAGGTGGCGATAGCTAAAAAAAAAGAAATATACTTGATATATATATATATATATATATATATATATATATATCTATATATATAACTGTTTGTCCTGACTGACTGACTGAATGACTGACTGACTGACTGATTGGTGATCAACGCACAGCCCAAACCGTAACAGCTAGGAAGCTGAAATTTTCACTGTAGTTACCTTATGTGATGTAGGTGCACGTTAAGATGGGGTTTCGGGAAATTCCACCCGCAAGTGTGGAAAATCGACAAAAACGTTTGTATGTAACTTTTTTGTTTACCATCCGATCAGCCTCAAACTTATTTTCAAAGATCTTTGTTCAAATTCATTTGAGGGGTGTTTCACACTTTTAGGAAAATCCGTTCCTCCTTGGTGGAAATGGAGGTCAAAGATTTGGTGGGTGACGTTTCGCGCTCAAATTCATTTCCAGAGATCTATAAGAAAAATCATTTGATACGTGTTTCACACTTTTCGCAGAATTCAAACTTCTTCGGGGGGAATGCGATTTAAAGATTTTTTGGGCGAAGTTTTAAGTTGTGTCCGATTTGTTTCAAACTTATTTTCGAAGCTCTACATAAGAACTTAATAAATACGTATTTCAGCGATTTGGAAAATTCCACCCGCAACAGTGGTAAATTGGCGGAAAAAGGTTGTATGAAAGTTTTTTGTTTACCATCCGATCGGCCCCACACTTATTTTCAAAGATCTTTGTTCAAATTCATTTAAGGGGTGTTTCACACTTTTCGAAAAATCCGTTCCTCCTTGGTGGAAATGGAGGTCAAAGATTTGGTGGGTGACGTTTCGCGCTCAAATTCATTTCCAGAGATCTATAAGAAAAATAATTTGAGACGTGTTCTACACTTTTCGCAGAATCCAATCTTTTTCGGGTGGAATGCGACTCAAAGATTTTTCGTGCGAAGATTTAAGTTGTGTCCGATTTGCTTCAAACTTATTTTCAAAGCTCTACATAAGAATGTAATGAATACGCGTTTCAGCGATTTGGGAAATTCCACTCGCAACAGTGGTAAATTGGCGGAAAACGTTTTTATGAAAGTTATTTGTTTACCGTCCGATCAGTTTCAAAATCATTTCAAATTTGTTTGAGAACATTGATTTTATAACATACGTGCCACGGACAAGGCCGGGTTATACCCGCTAGTATATATATATATATATATATACTATTCTAGGAGCTACATGTCAAGTTTGGTGACATTATTTACCAATATTGCTCAAAGAACAGGATTTCGATATTGATATTTTTATCGATTACTTGGAAACGGGGCAAGTTATCAAGTATCGGAAACAACCTCTATCTGCGCGGGCAATAGGAGGCCGCACAGATAAAATCAAGTCTCTAGCTCTTATAGGTTCTGAGATCTTTGGGTTCATACATACGGACAGAAGGGCATGGTTAGATCGACTCGGCTATTGATGCTGATCAAGAATATATATACTTTATGGGGTTGGAGATGCTTCCTTCTGCCTGTTACATACATTTGCACAAATACATTACATTTTTACCCATTTTTAATGGGTATTTTAAAATTATAATTTAAAGTTACCGCTTACCTTTGTTGCTATATTAGCTGTTTTTGGTACTGGTACTTTCACATTTTTCATAACATCTATAGAAAATTTGATAAATTATCGCAAACAAGTAAAAGGTTCTAGTCGGGCGCTCCCGACTAGGGGATACCCTGAACCCTCTTATTCCAACACCAAATGTAGCTCGCGCTACGCGCTAGTTGCCATATCGACCACCCAGGGCATGTCAGAGTCGATACCGCCACCGAAGCCGCCTAGAAACAGCTAACTATACACATTCCCGCCGACAACCGTCGCCCACTCAAACGTTTATAAACACATGCCTCTCACACGTCTCTCGTTAACCACTTTAAAATGGCAACTGTCTATTGTAACATACTCCAAATTTCATATTAAATTGCTCACTAAGCGTTCTAAGAGGATGTGCCTTTGCGACATTTCAAGTGCTAGCCACATGAAACCGCTACAACAGCATATTCTCGGACTCATGTAGCTAAACATGTTGACCGAACTTTGAATACAGCAGGCTATTTATAAGATATGGAAAAAAGATAAAATTACTCTTTGTACGAACTTCAACCAGTCCAGTTCAGTCTATTTAATTAAAAAAAAAATCATTTAAAACACATAATCAACTACACAAAAACTAATCGTGGGTGTTTGCATATTATCGCACAGCTCCGATTACTACCACATCCTTAGTTACCGAGGGCCACACTGGTAACTGGCGCAGTCGAGAGACGTCGAAGACTTGTTATTACAATCATAATTCGACGAGAAGAATCATGCTCTTTAAGTGCATATTATTCAGCCTGTGAATTGACCAATTATATATATTTCTTTTTTTTTTTTGTTTGTTTATTGTATTGAATCAAAAATAGCATACATTTTTATTACAACACAGTTGGCTTAGGTGATATTACGCCAAGTCTGGTTGGGTCCTCAGGCTTTATCGTTGACAAACGTCAAAGGCGGCTTTTTGAGTAAGGCTGCATCGTCACATAGGTATTCGGGGGACTCTGGGGCGTCTCCTATGTCGTGGTTGGAGGAGGTCCTTGAACGATCTTCTCTTGAGCCTCCTGACTACACACCTCCCAGCGAGGTCTCTTGCTACCCGGCTGCAGTGTCGCTGCAAGCGTTCGCTGTACCGGTTGGCGAATGCTCCGACTTGGCTGTCTATGGTCTCCATTTTAAGGTCTCTGTGCAAGGTAGAATTTCTGACGTACCAGTCAGCACCCGTAATTCGGCGCAAGGCCAAGTTTTGGAGTGTCTGAATCCGTCTTCGATTTGTCCGAGATGCAATGCCCCAAACCTGAATACCGTATCTCCAAGTTGGTGCCACCACGACGTTGTAAACTGCCCGTTTGCAGCGAAGTGGCAATGGGCTGTTGGGGTTTAGTAGCCAGTTGGCCTTGGCCATCTTATAGCGGCACTGCTTAAGAAGTCCGTCGATGTGCGCCCGAAAACTAAGCCTCTTATCCAGTACAATTCCAAGATACTTGGCGCTTCTGCCAGGGTGGACGGGGCTACCGTCTATCCAGACTGCTGGAGCCTTGCCACGCCTCAGTGTGTAGTTGACCGCCTGGCATTTGGAGGCATTGAGCTTGATGTTCCACCTGCGTGTCCAGCTTTCAAGCAAGTGGATGTATTCCTGGGCACCGTCAGTGGCTTCGTACTCGCAGTGGGCTGAGTAAAATATTGCCACGTCGTCGGCAAATGTGGCCATCAAGTATTTGCCTGGGGTGGCAAACTCGTGTAGTTCATCCGGAGTGGGGATGTCTGCCGTGTACAAGTTGTAGAGAAAGGGGCCCAGTACGCTGCCTTGGGGGACACCCGCCTTCATTTTCCGGGCAGGAGAGATTGCTGCTCTAACTTTAACTTCGAACTTTCGCTCCATTAGATAAGAGCGCAGAAGTAGAAAGAAGGGGGCGGGAAGACTCATCTTAATTTTCTGGAGCAATCCATCAATCCAGACTCGGTCAAAGGCCTGCTTAACGTCTACAAAGACTCCATAGCAGTAGTCTTTGTCGTTGTAAGCCTTAAGAATATGGTTAATCACTCTGTGAACCTGTTCGACAGCGCCATGCCCTCCCCTGAATCCAAATTGGTGTTCAGGGAGGATGGCCATGTGATCCATATGCCTTGAAAGGCGGGCGACAATCAGTCTTTCCCAGACCTTCGACAAGGAAGGCAGGAGACTGATCGGCCGATATGACTCAGGGTCATATTCCGGCTTGCCCGACTTATGGATCATATGGATCCTCGCTAACTTCCACTGGGCAGGGAAGTGTTGCGTCCTTAATATGGCGTTGAAGATCAACGTTATAAAAAGGAGCGCGCGCATTGGTAGGGCCTTCAGAGTGGTGTGGCATATTCCATCATGGCCCGGTGCTTTAGCCCTGGGAAGGACTTTGACGACGTTGATCACCTCCTCCACGCGGATGGGGCAGATAGGTGGTGACATCTGTAGCGGTGTCTCCAACGCTCGGGTTGTTTCATCGAGCTCTTCTGAGGAGGCCAGATTAAAGGGAGTAAACCGTTCCTCCAGGTGGCTGGCGAAGGTATCAGCTTGCTCTTTGTCTGTAAGGCAGTATTTACCATTGTGGCGAAGAAGGAGAACGGTTCTCCAGGGTTGGCGCTTCAGGTTTTTAGTTGCTCGCCAGAGCGAGTATCTTGAGTCATGGGTATAGTCCATGCTCTCCAACCTTCTAGAGAAGGATGCGTCTTTGTGTCTGCGAAGGGCCTCCTTGAGTTGCCGCTCCGCTCTTCGCCACTCCGCCTTGTCCCACGGGTGCTGTGTCGTCTGGAACCTGCGTCTGCTCCGCCTTTTGATCCTGAGCAGGTTGTCTATGTCTGCGGGCAGCCCGTTGCCAGCATTGTCCAGCCGCCTGGCAACTGGTGGGGAGGTGGCTTCGGCTGCTGCTGCGCGAATCTTTGCGTTAAGCAGCTCGATGGCGTCCTCTACATCCCGTCCACTGCAGATTTTGGTGTTGAGGTGTATACTTTCACTCATCTGTCTCTGGAAGACACCGAGATCAGTGCGTGCGTTGATCAGCCTCGGTATTGCGCTGACCACCCTGGCCCTGCTCTCCAGGGTAACTATCAGGGCCAGGTGATCGCTGGGGAGATCCCAATCGTCAGCGATTGAGAGGCACTGGTCAGGGATACCCTGGTAGATGGCGAAGTCTATACAAGACGGAGTGCCTCGGCTGCCGTACGGGTATCTTGTGGGAGAACCTGTGGCCAGTACTTTCGCTTGGCGGTGCGCTAGGCTGCTAGCTAGTTGAAGGCCGCGCGCATTGCTGTTATTTGCACCCCACAGCCAGTGATGTGCATTCCAGTCGCCTCCCACCAGATATCTGCTTCCAGCCGAGTTGAGTATGACGTTGAAGTCGTCAGTCGACGTCTGCTCATTTGGTCTGCAATAGACTGCTCCAAAGTCCACGTTACCAGCAGCAGTGGAGACTTTCACAGTCGAGTATTGGTAAACACGGTTAGTAATAGTCAATTGCGGAAAGTGAACCAAGTTACCCCGAACGAGGACAGCGCAGCCACCGCTAGCTGAGCGATTTTGAGTCCAGTGTACAGGGTATGCCTCAAAGCCATAGATTTTAGGGAAAGTTGGACCGTTGGTTCTAGTTCCTGACAGCAGAATTATTCCGATTGCGTATTTTTGTACTAGGGCCTCCAGCTCTAGTACTTTACCTGAAATGCCATTGGCATTCCAGATTAGCACCTTCAGTGGTGTGTTCATTTGTATAGTAACGCTGTTAGAAGGGTAAGGATTTGCTGTTGCATACCCAAAACCTGCTGTTGCATTTCTGTCATCCTCTCGATAGCTCGGCTCATGTCCTTGATGGCAGAGGAAAGTCCTTCCCCGTTTCCAGATATCTGATGTTGCTGTTGTTGCGCAGTCAGCCTCTCCTGTTGCTGTTCCCTCAGCAATCTATGTAGCCTAGCTTGCGCTGGTCCTTCTCGCTGGCTAGCGCTGGGGACGTTGTTCTCTTTGCTGAATGCAGTTAGTCCTATTCTGGTGGCAGCGGCGTATGAAAGCCCTTCTACTTGTTCAGTGGGTGCTGTACGGGGGAAGACAACAGGTGTAGGCCCATGTACTTTATTGCTGCGACTTCGGTTAGCTTGAGTCGGTGGGAGATTTTTCATTTTGGCGGGCTTTGGGGCTCCCGCACGCTTTGTATATTCAGTGAACCACTCGCAGCCCTTATAGTTGGCAGGGTGGTTACCACCGCAGTGAACGCATGTTGCCGGTACTGAGTCGGGCCGTGTGCAATCAGCAGAGCGATGATTGAGCCCGCATTTGACGCATTTGTGTTGTTTTCTACAGTATGTGGCCGTGTGCCCGTACTCCTGGCATCTATGGCATTGCACCACATCCTGGCTTCTTCTAGCAGTCTCAACCTTGACCACCTGCTTGCACAGCTTCCTGATAGTAAGAGCCTCCTTGTTGTTGGTCGCCGGCTGCAAGTTGATGAAGTGGATGTTCATGGGCTCCTTGGTAGCTTTGCTGCTCGGATTGTGCACGTGGAGAACGGTGTGGCCCTGGGTCCGCAAGGTCGTCGACGAGTTCTCGGTTGAGTGTGGAGTGGTGGAGGCCTTTGATAACTATGCGATAGGGCTTCTCCTCCTGCAGCTGGTATGAGTAGAACTCCATTTTGTGTTCATCCAGTATCTGTATGATGGCCCTGTATGTGGGCACATCATTGGCTAGGAGTCGCATAGTCTTACCTAGGTTGGATTTGATGGTCAAGTTATCCGCTACTTCGGATAGTAGGAGCCACACGTCGTTGATGTCGCTGATCCGATTTAGTACGATGGGGGGTGGCTTCTTTCCTCCAGTGGGGGCATTGATGTTGGCCATTATTTCGGGCACGGAGGAGCTGGTGCTGGTATGGGCTACGGCGTTGGGCTGGCTGTCGCCCTCAACCTGAGGAGTCGCTGAGGCATACAAGTTATCTTCTTGCTCGGCCTCGGATTTGTCAGTATCCAAGTCTTCGGCGTTATCGGGTGGGGCCAAGAGTGCAAATCTATTGGGAGCATCAGTGCCATCTGGGCAGGTGTCAGTTTTGTTCAGTTTTCGCCGCGCAGCAGGTGGGGTCCTGCTGTCTGAGACTTTACGCTTGTCGTTAGTTTTTTTTGCCTGTGCTTGAATCATTCGAGCCGCAGCTGCAGCGCGCGAATTGGGTTTGATGGCCTCTACCATTTGCACTAGGGCGTTAACGTGTCGAATTGTGCTAGCACCAGCAAGTGGGCTGCTGCCGGGGTCCTCGGATTCCATTAGAGGGTAGGAAGGGGAGACTGAAGTACTTCTTCCAGACATCAGCGCGGAGAATTTGTTAGCAGCTGTTGCTAAGCGGCTGTTAAGCATTGAGGTGCTCGGCGGCGTTGCGGCGTCAGCATTTAGTTGGCCTACCTCATTAGTTGGAGGCGGCCCCTTGTTATTTATTGTGGGTGCATTACTGTTGTCACTCACTGGAATTTTTGCTCTATTGGCATTGCCGCTGGTCGGGTGCATGTCAGCACGGCAACGCAGCCGACCACCTTATTTTGTGTTTGATTTGGTTTCGATCCACCTAAAACAAATTGCTTTGTCAGCAATTAGTTTTGTTTTAATTTTTTTCGTTTTTGTGAAATTATTTGTGCTTTGCACTCTTTGTGCAGAGTGGCAATAGCCGCTTTGACCGTTTGGATGCGCACTGGAGTTTTGGTTATTAATTGTTTTCCGCGAGCACGTCCGTTCACCTTAAGCACCGAAAAGTGACAAAATTATATATTAAAAAAAGAAACACAAACACACCTTTCATATACACAAATTATGCAAAACAAAATATAAAGTGTTAGGGAGACGAGAGAAGAGTGAAGAATATGAAGCAAATGTGTTGTAGACATGTGTATACAAGAATAATTAAACAGACAAAAAAAATTCAATGTATCAATAAATAATCAGTGAGAAGTGTCCTAAATGTATAACGTGGTATAGGGTGAGAAAAGTTAGAAGCGAATAGGTGTATACTGTTCGAAGAAGCGATCGATATTTTCAAGCTTATGCCTCGCAATAGATTAGGGATGGTCGCAATCAACTTGTTGTACGCGAACGTATCGTTCGAACAAGTCACTGAAACTCGTTGAAGATCATATTTGAACAGAGCATATAAAAATACAATAAAATTACATTAATTGTGTGCAAAAAATGAAAACAAAAAAAACAACAAGGAAAACCAAAAACAACAATACTATAAATGCATGAAAAAGGAGCTATGCAGTTTCCGCTAGGGCATTGATGGTCGCAATCAACTTGTTGGACGCGAACATATCGTTCGAACAAGTCACTAAAACTCGTTGAAGATCATATTCTATACGGCATTGATGGTCGCAATCAACTTGTTAGACGCGCACGTATCGTTCGAACAAGTCACTGAAACTTGTTGAAGATCATATTCTGTAGGGCATTAGCAGTCACAACCTTGTTGAAGACAATTGTAGGGTATCGGAGATCAGACAATAGGGCATATTAACTATTCCTACAAATCGAACACACAAAAATAAATAAATAAAAATAAAGCAAGTAAGAGGTTCTAGTCGGAAGCTTCCGACTAGGGTATACCCTGAACCCTCTTCTTCCAACACCAATTGAAGATCCCGCTACGCGCTCGTTTGATTTAGTAGTAATAAGTAAAAATGAAAAGAAAAAAAAATTGTTCCCTTGGCAGGGTTCGACCTCGCAACTAACCGCACCACTTGCCGCTGCCTCTACTCAAGGGCCACACTAATAACTGAGCTTTAATGAGAAAGAAACCAATTTAAATAACAGCACAGAAAACAATACAATCGCAATTGCAATGCTGTTGATAGAATCCAAAGCAGACAGAAATTCTTGGAATTTTTTTCGCAGCAATGCTGCTAACACGTGCGCGCATAACTTTTGTGTTTCTTAACCGATCTTAATGAAATTTTCGACAGTACATCTTATTATAGAATAGAATAAAGAATATTTGAGTACTCTCAAAAATGCAATTGCATATGATTCGTGGCTTAACTTAACTTAACTTAACTTGATTTATAGCATTGCGGTTGTAGCGGAGAGGTGGCGATAGGTATAACACGAAAGATACTTGATATATATATACTATTCTAGAAACTACATGTCAAGTTTGGTGAACCCAGCTTATATTATTTGCCGAAATTGCTCAAAAAACAAGATTTCGATATCGCATTTTATCGATTACTTCAAAACGGGACAAGTTATCGAATATCGGTAACAAACTCGATACAGCTAAAATTTTAAGTCTCTAGCTCTTATAGGTTCTGATATCCTTGCGTTTATACATACGGACAGACGGACGGACATGGCTAGATCGACTCGGCTATTGATGCTGAGCAAGAATATATATACTTTATGGGATCGGAGATGCTTCCTTCTGCCTGTTACATACTACATTTGCACAAATGCAATATACCCTGATTACCTATTTTTAATTGGTCCAGGGTATAAAAACGAATAATAATAAAAGAACACTTAGAATACATAACATTCGTATTAAGTAATATTAAGTCAAATATTTCTTGAATTCCAATCGTATAATAATAATGCGATTATCTCAATTGCAGACATTTTTAAAATAGCCCCCAACAGAAAAACAAACAAAACAATAATATATATTAAGTTATCAGTACCTACATAATCTGAAGACACTAGTACTAAGTCGCATGCCAATATACATATTAAGAATAAATACACAGCATAAATTAAATGTCCATATCGGTAAAAAAAAAAAACATCCATCTTGAGTACTCTACTAGGAGCCAGGTTAGACCAAATAATAATACCATCCCCAAATCTAACGAAAACATCAATACACCCACACTTACACATAAACCAACACAAAGGACAGAAATGGCGACCAACAGACTAGCTAATTTGTCAGGAACAAGCTCACAGGAAGCATGTTTAGACATCCCGGATGCTATTAAATGCCTCCTGGTTTTCGAGGGCAACCCAAACTCTTTAAAAAGTTTTAAAGCTAATGTTCAAGAGATTCTTATGGTCATCAGAGGAAATTATCAGACCAAAGAAACGAATTCACTATTATAGAACAGTTACATGATATCCCATTTAAAATCTGACTATTACACAACTATACGACTCAATACTCGAATCCAAAAGAGCTCTTTTCAGCATAGTAGATAATAAAGAATTATCGGTCCAAACGATAGGTGAGAAAAAGGAATTTTATACGACATTGTGTCTCAACACCTTTATTAAAGGATTGACAGGACCATTAAGAAACATCGTTAGATCGGCGAAACCTACTAACTTAGACGAAGCCTTTGACTTAGCTATTTTCGAACGAGATACGTATTACCAAGATAAACGCAGGGACACATTCCAAAATAATTACAACAATTATAACAATAACAACCAACACAGACAACAAGGACCAAGACGAGGACCTTATAACCAACCAAACTCGTACAACAATAACAATAATAACTACGGACAAAACCAACCCAACTATCCCAGACTAACAAATACACAAAACAACGGAAACCCAAGAACAATAATGCCACCAACAAACCAAAACTCAGGCCCCAATTCACGACAGTTAAAGAATTCGACTGTGTCTTACTTCTCACTACAGGGTTATAACAATAACAAACAGTAACAACTCTCTTAGTAACAGCAGGCAGACACACCTACACAACTTAGATGAATCCGAAAATGTTCAGCAACCAGCCTCAACGGACAAACAGGATACCTAAAAGAATACAAAAAAAACAGTCACGGACCGAACTTACCTTACATTTTGATAAATTCACCCTTTGGCAGACTGCTATTATTCTTAATTGACACCGGAGCTTGCCATTCTCTCCTAGTCCCGAAATTCGTATCTCACAGTAGCAGAACCAAATTAGAATAACCCGTTATAGTAAGAACAGTGCTCAAATCCATAGAATTATCCGAAAAAGCAAAATTGAAGGCATTTAAAGAGTTTAATACATCTGGCACCTTCTCCTTTCTCCTACTTACATTCCACGACTATTTCGATGAGCTTATAGGAATAGAAATTCTAGAATCGGTTAAAGCAAATATCAGAATAAACGACTGTATACTCGAACACAAATTAAACTAGTAATGAGACAAAACAAAACCACACAAGTTCACATAATAGAAGGATTGACTAGAAATATGCTACTTCTACCCGTGCAATTAAAAGAAGGCAGTTTTTTGTTTAAAGGCAGTAAAGTTTCCGACAATACCTTTATTTCAGAGGGCATATACGAAGCTTCTAATAACACTGCTTATCTTGAAATAGTCAACTACGCGGAAGATAACGAACAATTTTGTTTAGAAATACCCTTAGAAGTTGAAAAATGCCAAGAGCAACAAGTCATAAGTCTTCATTTTTCGACTCGGAGGGAACCTAACAACACTAATAGCTCACAACAAGCCTTAGTAAAAACAGACCATTTGAAGAAAGAAGAAGAAAACGAATTAAAGAAACTTCTCGCTAGATTCCCATATTTATTTTATGACGAAAAAGACACTTACATTCTGCGATACAGAGAAGCACCAAACGAATACATCCGACAACATACCACTATACGCACGACCCTTTGTAGTGTACAGGCGGCGATCCTATTTGGCTCGAGTGGCGCATTCTAGCTATGCTCGGGTCTAGCTCGTCGGATTGGTCAGGGTTCTTCTTACCAAATTGTACGGGTACGCAGACACACTTAATAATATTAATGCGCGGACAGAAATATTTATAAAAAACAATCAAAATGTCTAAATGGAAGCTGATCAAGTGCGCCGACACGCAAGCATAAAGGAAAATGACTACCACGGTTATTACGCTCCATTGAGGGAATTAGGTGCTACGATCCCTCCTCTTTACCCTCCCTACCATGACGATCGCTGAAATATCAACGCTACCCCAAAACAAAAGGTTCCGTGACCCTTTCATAGCATTTGTTCACAATCTAGCAAAACTACTTGACAGACCATATTAAATAATCTTTTATCGTTTTATTTCCAATTCAGTATCTTCACTTTAATTGATAGAAGCTTACAACTAAGATCATGACGACTAAGTAACTAATGTAGGTATATCCAACGTAAACGCCACAATCGACGTCCATTCAGCTACCTTATAATTATTTCTTCATGTAAGTCCGTTCGTCTACCTTAGGAAGTAATCAATTTCAGGTCTTATACTTTACTGAGCCAGAAGGGCCTTAATGTGCTTGGTGCTGAGCTTTAAATCGGCAATGACCAAAGTGATGGGGGCGGAGCCGGATGGGGGAATCATTTTTATATGTGAGGTACCTTATTGTCTAGTACTTAGTAAGTGTCAACTGACATTACCAGGGTTCTTTAAAGATGTTACTACTGCTTATTTACATTACTCACGCAGCTTTTAGTTACTCGTACGTTGATCGTTGGGCCCCAAGATGACGTAGACATTGCGTGGTAGCTGTTCAAACAAAATGTATATTACTTAAAGGTATTTCTACAAACTAAAATAATATACATCCATGGCTCCTAAGCATAGCTTTCTTTCCATTTTTCTCTTTGTTTTGTTTTAGTTTAAAGCAACGATTTATAAAGACGCCAGCTGATACTTTTTAGCGTCTGGAATTATTAAATGACCATTCCTATCCCTTTTATATTGATACCCGATCTATGTCATCACCATCCGATGACACGCTTTTGCGCGTTCAGGGGTGGCTGGGAATATCCTCTGATTTGGGCTGGGGGATGCAGCAAGGTAATCTTGCTCAGTGTGAGTGTGCTGATAGGTCTAGCGGTAAGTCCAACAGTCAGCTATACGCGACGGATTGCACTGGTCTCGCTACCGATCATAGAGTGGATGGCTGTAGGTCTTTTTAATAGCGCAGTGTGCGTAGACCGACGTTGTTAGCACTATGCGCCGGCGGCCAATTAGTGGTGGCGCGTGCGCTAGGGGATAACTCTGCTAACGGCGTTTGCTGGCTCCGGGCCATATGGCCAGACAGCCAACATGTGGCCGGGCTGTCCCTTTCCTGTTTAACCGCTGAATTCCACGAATGAGCTGTTGCGGTCGCCCAGTGTTTGATTCTTATGTAATTATGGCTGGTACCCGCCTGCAATGGGGATCTATATTTTAGACTAAGCATTCCACTGACTATCTAACGTACCTTCGATCTAGCTAGAACTTTTATTCCGCACTTTATTCTTGGTCCATATTATATTATATATTATATATGTATGTGGAACCGTCTGTATTCTTTCGCGCGTGGAGAAGCACGTTTTTTTTTCTTTTTACTTAGATAAAAAAAGGAACTTGATGTTAAGACGTCCGTTCGGCAATAGTTCTCTCGACTTAGTGATCGACTGATAAGCAAAGCTTTTGCGGTGCAATCGTACGATTGTGCTCTCCGCTTTGTGCTATTCTTTGCTAGTGAACACGTGTGCGACCAAAAAAATAGAGCAGGGTGCCTCACTACATAGGCTTAAAAATCATTTTAATAAGCTTTCCCCTATTTTGAATTTATATTACGGCCACTACACCTTCAGATATAGTTACCACGAACAAAAAGAAATCCAGGGCCAAATCGACAAAATGCTAGAACAAGAAATAATAAGACATAGTCGATCCCCTTGGAGCTCACCAGTTTGGTTAGTTCCCAAAAAATCAGACACCGGACCACCCAAATGGAAATTGGGACTATAGGACTATAGGAAATTAAATCAAAAATAAATTAAAGACAAGTATCCCGTTCCGAATATAAACGAAATCCTAGATAGAATAAGTAGAGCAAAGTATTTCTCCGCTTTAGACTTAGCTAGCGGCTATCATCAAATAGAGATGGAACCCAATGATATTCAAAAAACCGCTTTTACAGCATTAGGAGGACATTACGAATTCCTTAGAATGCCTTTCGGTCTTACCAACGCCCTAGCCACTTTCCAACGAGTCATGAACAATGTCCTTGGAGAACTTAAAGGAGTTTGTTGCTTAGTATACTTAGATGACATAATAGTGTTTTCCGAATCATTACAAGAACACATAACGGACTTAGAAAAAGTTTTTAAAAAATTACCAAACCATTAACAGTTAAATTAAAAGGAAAAAAAGGCAGTAATTACATCGGATGAATTCGTAAACACCTTTGAAAATTGTAAAACACTCCTTTGCAACGATCCTTTGTTACAATACCCAGGTTCTTCTATTCCGCGGTTGAAAAAGAAATGTTAGCAATAGTATGGGCAATTCGATATTTTAGACCTTACCTATTCGGTTCGAAATTCACAATTATCACAGATCACAGACCATTAGTTTGGTTAATGAGTTTCAAAGAACCTAACTCAAAAATTGTCAGAAGGAGACTCTAATTATTGGAGTACGATTTCGAAGTTATTTACAATAAAGGATCACAAAACGGGGTCGCAGACGCACTTAGCAGAATAGAAGTAGATCTTAACATAAATGACGACACGTCATTAATAGGAACATGCGGGGATACAGTACACTCCGCCAACGAAAATTTGGACGAATATATATACATAGCAGAAAAACCACTGAATGACTTTAATATCCAACTTATATTCAACCAAGGCCAAACATCAAACATTAAGACAGAAATCCTTTTTAAAAACAAAATTAGAAGAACAATCACAGAACCCAATTTCGACTCGGACTTACATCAAACTTCTTAAGAACATCTTGAGACCAAACAAAACTTGTGCTATTTTCGCCGATGACGACATTTTTAAAACTATCCAGGAAGTGTATAAAAACTTCCTCGCGCAAAGAAAAATATTTAAATAGATAGATTATAGAGGCATAGATGAAACAACAGCACATTTAAAAAGACAATATTACTTCCCTTATATGAGAAATAAAATAGCCCAAACGATTAACAACTGCGATATTTGTCAAATCCCAAAATATGACAGAAACCCACAGAAAATTGAATCCAAAAATACTGAAACAGCAAAACAACCTTTAGGCATTATACATACTGACCTTTATACAATAAACGGAATATATGTAGTAACTATCATTGACAAATTTTCAAGATTCGCATACGGTTATACCATCAATAATAGAGACGCGCTTAGTATTCTCAATCCTATGAAAACAGGGCGCAGAATACGCGTCTAACATCTTTTGTAAACAATGCCAAATAGAATTACACACGACTTCATTTCAACAATCTTCTAGTAACGCTCCTATAGAGAGGTTGCATTCTACTCTCACGGAAACATATAGGCTTATCTTAGACGCTAAGAAGAACAGGGAACACTCAATTACACACGAAGAAATCCTAACAGAAACGTATGTTATAAATACAACAATGCCATACACTCGCCAACACAATTAACCCCCTACGAACTTTTTACAGGCAGGACACACACTTTTAATAAGGATATCGTATTCAATAACGAACACGACTACCTAGAAAAATTGAATAAATATAGACAGGAAATCTATCCAGAAATAGTTGAAAAGCTAGAAAAACAAAAATTTAAAATATAAACAAGTTAAATGCCAATAGAACAGAACCAATACCATTACACCGGGCGATACAGTGTTTAGGAAGGAAAACAGAAGTATTAAACTAACCCCAATAATTTCCAAACACTCGGACGGTAGTATTACATTTAGAACTACACGCTGACAGAAAATACATAAAACTAAAAGACTTATTAGAAGAAAACAATAGTAAATAATCATTCATATCGTTACAGGATAGCTGCCACATATGGTAACTTCATTAAAATAGAGACCTTACTCGAACAACAACCAGTAGCAACGATGAACTTAGGCGAAACAAGAACAACATATGCATACAAAACGATAATACATGAAATACATCTCGCCGAGTACGAAACTTCCATCAACAAAATCAAAGACTCACTTTTCTCCTTACAAAACGAAAACGACTTAGCAGAATTAACAAAAACATTGTTGTAAAAATGGGAACAATTAGAAGATAGGTTTAATAGCCCGATGCCCACTAAACGACAAAAACGGGGAATTGTCAATGACTTAGGGTCAGCTATTAAAGCTCTTACTGGAAATACGCAACCGACGCAAACGAATTTGAACGAACACTGAGACATTTACAAACTAATTCCAACGATTAACAATTTCATCTCATCAAACCAAAATAGAATTTACAATAAATGATAAATGAATAATATAAATGAAGAAAACAAGAAAATTCAATTACTAGATTACGCCACCAGAATAGGCATAAATAACGACATCATTCATAATCACATTAATAATATTGCAGAAAGTTTGCTTATTTCTAAATTAAACGTAATACTAAAATTCATTCTAAATAGAAAAGAATCGGACAGAATAAAAATAATCATGTACCATCAAAATCTTAAAATTATAATAAATAATACTGATATTATATTTGCTATCAAAATACCTCTGTTAACACACGATAACTTACAATTAGTACACCATATTCCCCTTCCGATCAAGAATTCACAATTTGTAATAGCCCCACATTTCATAGCATTTAACAAAAATCAATTGTTATATATTTTAATAAACCATGCGCTAAAATTCACAACATAAACATTTATAACTACCAAGAACATGAGTCAAGCTTAGTTAACGTAGATTGCTTTAGAAATGTATTAAAAAACAAATCGAGTAAATGTGAGACGAGAGATATATGCATTACCGTATCGACCACCCAGGGCATGTCACAATCGATACCGCCAACGAAGCCGCCTAGAAACCTCTAACTATACACATTCCCACCGACAACCGTCGCCCACTCATACGTTTTGTACACACATGCCTCTCACACGTCTCTCGTTACCCATTTAAAATGGCAACAGTTTATTGTAACATACTCCAAATTTCATATTAAATTGCTCACTAAGCGTTCTAAGAGGATGTGCCTTTGCGACATTTCAAGTGCTAGCCACATGAAACCGCTACAACAGCATATTCTCGGACTCATGTAGCTAAACATGTTGACCGAACTTTGAATACAGCAGGCTATTTATAAGATATGGAAATAAAGATAAAATTACTCTTTGTACGAACTTCAACCAGCCCAGTTCAGTCTACAGTCAACTACACCAAAACTAATCGTGGGTGTTTGCATATTATCGCACAGCTCCGATTACTACCACATCCTTAGTTACCGAGGGCCACACAGGTAACTCGCTCGCTTGCTTTAGTGGTAATAAAGATAAATTAATAAAAAAAAAAAGCTTCCTCGGCAGGGTTCGATCTCGCAACTGACCGCCGATTTGCCGCTGCCTCTACTCAACAGCCACACAAATAATTGAGTCTCAGTGAGAAAAAAAACAATTGCAATGCTGTTTATAGAATTCAAAGCAGACGCGCATGAATGTGTGTGTGTACATGTATACAGAAATTCGTGCAATCTGCGCTAGCTGCTTCTAACACCTGCGTGTTTATTAACCGATCTTAATAAAATTTTCGACAGTACATCTTGTTGTGCCATAGAATATTTGTGTATTCTAAAAAAGTCAATTGCATATAAACTGTGGCTTACATTGACGGGCAATACAAGTTTGATTATTAGCTTGACTTATCGCTTGCGAAGGTAGCGGGGAGGTGGCGATAGGTATAAAATGAAAGATACTTGATATATATACACATACTATTCTAGAAGCTACATGTAAGGTTTGGTGACTCTAGCTCATATTATTTACCGAAATTGCTCAAAAACAGGATTTCGACATCGATTTTTATCGATTTCTTGAAAACGGAGCAAGTTATCGAATATCGGAAACAAACTCGATCTGCGCGGGCACTAGAAGGACCTACAGCTAAAATTGCTTCCTTCTGACTGTAACATACATTTGCACAAATACATTATACCCTTTTTACCCATTTTTAATGGGTTCAGGGTATAAAAATACGATCTTTTCGGGGAGAATATACACATTTTTCAAATATGTGACATTTTCAAAAATGGGTAAGATATGTGGACAGAGGAATTAGGTTATAAGATTAAATCGAACTCCCAGAGCGGAGTTATTGCATTTATCCTTGCAGGATATCTCCACTCTGCTATTCACAATCTCATGCAAGCGGACATTTCTTTTCAACTTCAACAGGTAAGTATTATTCTTTTCTTTATCTTATAGTTATCACAATTGATCTTAATTTCTAAAATTTCAATTTTTTATTGCAGGACAACAATTAAGAAAGGACGCCACCGCAAGCTAATGCCAATTACCGCTGGGAAACAACGTTGAATAACAAATTTACAAATATTAGATTGGCGATTGGCTCTGCACCAAATACAGTCGTGCATGTATATATATCTATATATTACCACGCTGAAACAGTATGTAAGAGTATTATATATATAAATTACATTAATTAAATCGCTTAAATAAATTAAGCCTACCTAAAGAGCTCTCTGTGGCGCTAGGGGCGATGGAAAAAAATGATTTTTTTTGTTTGTTTATTGTTTATTTATATATATATATATACATATATATAAATTAAAACAATCGTTGATTGTTTTTATTAAAAAAAACACAACTGTTTTTTTGTAGTGCTTCTTAAGAAGCAACTTGACAAAATTTGGCTTAATATTTATTAGGCTCGCACTGCCGCTGCTGCTGGCGTTTTGTCGTTACTGCTGCTGCTGTCGCCGTTGCCGCTTTGACGCTCCCGCCCAATTGGTTGGTGAAGGGTGTCCATTTTGAATTCCACGGTGGAACTGTCCCACGGTGGCTCTAAGGAATGCGCTGATTTGGCGCACGTGACGATTATTGGTCATGCACCTTAGCCGTGATCGTTGGGCTGGGTGCATGAGTACTTTCTCTTAGTATTTGCAATAACTGTTATTAACTTATATATATATGTATATATATATATATATATATATATATATGCATTAAATAGTGTGGACTCAAAACTACTTTTCTTTTGGGTTTCCCTCGAGCTGGCCATAACCTTCTGCGCAAACTGTTAATTATATACACATATATATTTTTATGCCCTAAACCCATTAAAAATGGTTAAAAAGGGTATTTTATATTTGTGCAAATAAAGTATATATATTCTTGATCAGCATCAATAGCCGAGTCGGTCTAGCCATGTCTGTCTGTCTGTCCGTCCGTCCGTCCGACCGTGTGTATGAACGCAAGGATATCTGAACCTATAATTTGAAATTTTGGCTGTAGGTCCTCCTAGTGCCCGCGCAGATCGAGTTTGTTTCCGATATTCGATAACTTGCCCCGTTTGCTAGTGATCGATCAATATCGATATCGAAAACCTGTTTTTTGAGCAATTTCGGCAAATAATATGAGCTAGAGTCACCAAACTTGACATGTAGTTTCTAGAATAGTATATATATATAAGTATCTTTCATTTTATACCTATCGCCACCTCCATGCTACCACCGCAAAGCTATAAATCAAGTTAATTATCCAACTTGTATTGCCCATAAATTTAAGCCGCAATTTATATGTAATTGAATTTTTGAGAATACACAAATATTCTTTATTCTATTCTACAATAAGATGTACTGTCGAAAATTTCATTAAGATCGGTTAAGAAACAGAAAGTTATGTGCGCGAGTGTTAGCAGCATAGCTGCTGCGAAAATTCCAAGCATTTCTGTATACATGTACACACACATGCATTCATGCGCGTCTGCTTTCAACTATATCAATAGCATTGCAATTGCGATTGTATTTTTTTCTGTGCTGTTATTTAAATTGGTTTTTTTCTCATTAAAGCTCAGTTACTAGTGTGGCCCTTGAGTAGAGGCAGCGGCAAGTGGTGCGGTTAGTTACGAGTTCGAACCCTGCCAAGGGAACAATATTTTTTTCTTTTCATTTTTATTTATTACTACTAAATCAAACGAGCGCGTAGCGGGATCTGCATTTGGTGTTGGAAGAAGAGGGTTCAGGGTATCCCCTAGTCGGGAGCTCTCGACTAGAACCTCTTACTTGTTCTTCTCTGTACTTTGGTGTGATTTTTGAGCCTAATATTTTATCTATCTTGACATACTATGTCTGCTGTCTAGTACTGTTTTATTATTTTTTCTTGCTGTTATGATATTGCAAATCTTCATCCTGCTTTTTTTAAATTTTTTTTCTGATTTTAGTTCTTGTATCTTCTAATTCCTGAGGGTCGCTAGAATGTTGAGTTCCGAAAAAAATATCTATGGGTTTTGCGTTTACTGTGGAGTGTATGGATTGGTTGTATAATTCAACGGCTTTGAATATTAGGTCTACGAAATTTACACATCCGTCATCCTTCTTTACACATCTCATTATTTCGGTCAGAGTTGAAGGGAATCTTTCAACTTGACCATTGCTTACTGAGGTGTATGGCGGTGTCGTGTAGACGGTTGCTTTCAATTGGTTCTCCAATAGGAATTTGATGGATGCGGAATTTAATGACTTCTCGATGTCTATAACAACTAATTTCGGCTGGATGTCTTCAGCTGCTTTTGATTTCAAAATTGTTATTTGAGCATATTTAGAAAATTTTTCTAGGGCGGTTAGGACAATGTTTCTTTCGGTAGTGTACAATTTGACCTGGTAAGAGGGAATGGGTGTCGGTTGTAGCTCGCCTTTTGGCGGATGCCTATCGGACTAGTTTTCCTTACAAGTTTCGCAGCCTTTTGCCATCGTTTCTATCTTACGTTTCATGTTGGGAAAAAAGAATTTGCTCAAGAATTGAATTTTATATGTACTGTAGAAAATTTCATCAAGATCGGTTAAGAAACACAATTATTAAAGAAAACGTGTTTTGACATTCCTTGTATCAATTTCTATATGCATGTACACACACATTAATGTGCTTCTGCTGTGAATTCTATCAACAGCATTGCAATTGCGATTGTATTGTTTTCTGTGCTGCTATTTTAATTCGTGTTTTTTCATTAAAAATTAATATATGGTGTGGCTGTTGGGTAGAGGCGGCGGCAAGTAGTGCGGTATGTTGCGAGCTCGAAACCTACTGAGGAAACTAATGTTTTTTTTTTTTGGATTGTGTGGCTGTTGAGTAGAGGCGGCAGTAAGTAATGCGGTCAGTTGCGAATTTGAACCCAGCACAGGGAACTTTTTTTTTGTTAGATTATCTTTATTACTACTGCGTTGGTGTTAAAATAAGTGCGTTCAGGGTATCCCGACTAGAACCTCTTACTTGTTTTAAATTAAATTCTTTTTTTTTTTTTTTTTTATTTTGGTTTATTTTGCGCTGGAATCGATCAGTGCCTTCTGATCTCTACCAAGCGGAGTTAAGGGTATAGTGTATAGTTATTATTTAATAACTTAAATGAAATTAAATTCTAATTTGAAAAAGGCCAAAAAAAAAACTAATCTTAATTATATAAATATCCTTTTCTCCGCTTTACAGCAACCCAGTCGGGCCACAGAGTTGGACCGCTCTTCGGGTTCTCTGGTGCCTGCCTTTAGCCTGGGGTGGGAAAGCGCTCATGGAACGGACTCACTTGAATATCGCCGCTCTTCCGGATTTTGGTCGTCGTCGCTTCGCCCGCTGCAGCACGCCTTTGGGGTCTCTTCCCTTCCCGCTTTTGGGTGGGTTGCGCGCTCCATCGGCCCGGAAAATGTAGCGACCGGCCCAGCGCCGTCGACGTGAACTTGTACCTGGACTATATTTGCTTGTGGCCGATATTTAACTGTTGGTGTGCACGGCACTCGGTTTGTCGCGTTCAGTTTAAAGTTTTCTTGTTAATTACAGCCTAAGATTTTTGTGTGGCCCTACAAAGAAAATTAAAGTTCTGCGCTGCTCGATATATTTGACAATTTGTGTATCATTTATATATATATATATATATATATATATATATATATATATATATATATATATATATATATATATATATATATATGTATATGATATATATATATATTAAATATTTTTTTTATTGCGTGGCGTTATTTTATTACATATGGTTTAATTTTATATTTTTTCTCGGCACAATTAATTAAAAAAAAGCCTATTTTATTTTTTTTGGCATGGTCCAATGATAATTTATATTTCTTGAAATTTGTTCAAAAGATTGCGTTTTCGTCGAATTCTCGGCTGTACATTTGGGCAGCAACATCATCGGTGCCGAATTTCGACATACGCATCCATGTAAGAGGTGGGCACCGTTGCTGCCCACGCTGCATTCTAGGGTCAACGGCCCAGTTGAAGGCCAAGGGCATTAGCAAGGGCATGCGATCCGCTCTCCTCCTTATCTGTCTATGAGCGAATCGGGTGCCCAATCACGATCGCTCTATTGCGTTTCCCCTCTCAGCCCAATGGATCGCAAGTTTGGCGTTGCCACCCTCCAGTTAATTGGGAGCTACTGTGCACACTGTACTCACTTCCGGCACGCCAAATTTGAAGCACGCTTCATGGACTAGGAGGCTGACGACTTCCCTAATGGTGAATTTTGAGAAGTGGTCTACGACGACGAATATCGACCAATGCTCCCGTTTTGACCGTGGATACTTCCCCAAGAAGTCGATGTATATCTTCTGGAAGGGGCAGTCGGAGCGTACTTCTTCCCCAATTCCGACCTGCATCCTGTAACTCTGTGCTTTGGTCTCCTTACAAGTGTCGCCTGGTTTCCGCACATAGTCCCTGACTTGTATAGCCATGTTGGGCCAATAGTATCGCCTGCGCAGCGCGTGTAGTGTTTTCCTCATACCTCCATGAGCTATCGTCTCGTCCGCGTGTGCTTGTTGGATGAGTCCTGCAGTCAGCGACTCCGGCACCCAGAGCTTCCAACTCGTGCCTTCGACTTCATCCCCCAAGCTTTCGTGCACTGTCCTCTTGAACAGGAGTCCGTCCTGTACTCTCAAATCCGGCAAGTTCCGTTGAAGGCTCATCACCTGATTTACCAGTTCTTGATACTTGGTGCTCTTGAACTCCAGGGTATGAAATCCCAACAGATCCTCCGGGGTAAATTCAACCTCTTCCACGCTTCTGGAAAACGTGTCGGCGACGACGTTGTCGGATCCTTTGCGGCACTGCATGGAAAAAGGGAACGCTTGCAGTTCTAGAGACCACCTGGGCAATCTCCCGCTCAAAACTTTGAGACTCATTAGCCACTGCAGGCTCGCGTGATCGGTGATTAAAGTGAACGGCATCATCTTCAGGTACGGTCGGAATCGATGTATTGCCAATTCGGCGGCTAGGCATTCTTCCTCGGTCCCCGAATAGTTAATCTAAACAAGAGAGAGAGTTCTCAGTTGAGAGTGATTGACGTGTTTTACTTGTGCTCCAAGATTTTTATATATTTTTGCGCTTAAATCCTTCTTTTTATTTCAAAATTTTGCATTTTTTGTGCTTTATTTAAAAAGCTTTATAACTTGTGTAAAGTGTTATCTGTTGTGCAGCGTAAGTCTGTTAATTATAACATTTATTAAACACGGCGTCAGTTCCGTATTGTTGTTATTGCCTGTTTTGATTCTTTTGCTTTGGTGCTCCCCTGTGCATACACTTGTTTGTGCGTGTGTTCGCTGCTGCATATTTCTGCTTGTGCATCGCGCTCTCGCAAATTTTTGCTGTTGCTTTTCGCTCCTAACAATTTGTTTGTGTACGAATAGTTATTTTTTGAGCGTTTACTTGCTCTATTCTTGTGCACTGTGCTTCGTTTTGCTCTTTTGCTTATTTTTTAACGCTGGTAGTAATTATGTCGTGCTGTAAGAAACCTTGCACGTTCAAGCAGGCTGATGGTTCTGCATTGCCGCAATTTGTTAATTGCTGGCTGTGTGAGAATATAATGCATGCTAAATGTGCAGGTCTCACTGGGCGTGATTGCGACAAGATCGCTGCAATTGCCAAGAAGGGCTGCGGCGGCTTGCGTTGGTCGTGCCCAGAATGCATCGACAAGCATATTGATTTCTCCAGAATGTATAAGTCTGTGAGAAATCAATTCTTAAAACTAAATAACGTTGCTAAGCAGCTCTCGAGTAGTTTTGATTCGAGTTGTGAGTTGCTTAGCAAATATAAATTCGAGTCTCCAACCAATCGCCGGTTGGAGCCTCAATTTTCGCAGTTGCCCTCTCCGTCTGTCCTGACACCTTTGCCTCTGTTGTCCCTGCCGAGCAACTTGGATTCATCTCCAATGTTGTCATTATCGCCTTCTCCGAGCGACTGCCCAAATATTACCTCAGTTTTATCCCCTGTAATAGTCTCATTAGACCCCGTACCTGAACCTGTCCCAGTTAGCCAAACTGCCTCAGCCTCCTCAGCTCCTGGCCGCAAAGGTAGACCTGCGCGTAATCTTGCCCAGATTGTCAAAAACAATCATGGTGCCTCTTTGGCCCCACCAAATCCTGTTCTCCCTCCAGCCCCTTCAGCTCCTACGTTAACTGTTGTTGCCCCCCGTAGGCAAGTTTTTGTGTCTCGACTTTCGTCTGACACCACCTCTGAGTCATTGGCAGCCTATATTGCTAGCAGATCTTCTGCTAGCGTGTCAATTACCAAATTTAATTTCTCAACTCCTCGTGAAATATCATCTTTCAAAATAAATGTTGCACATGATATGTTTCCAATCATTTCTGATCCCAAATTTTGGCCTCCACATATGATTGTCCACGAGTTCAAGCCAAAAAAGCGTAACCAGCCTGTCACCCTTCCAGTCCCTTCAATACAGGGTACCATTTCTGCCCCAAAAAACTAACTTCTTCTTCTGACCAAGTCTTTATTCATTATCAGAATGTCAGAGGTCTTATTTCAAAACTTAAAAATCTTTACATGGCCAGCACTTCTTTCGATTTTGAGATTTTTTCGAATAATTTTATTTTGCATAGAAATGATCGGCAGAGTCGGGGTGGTGGGGTATTAATTGCCGTTAAATCCACTCTCCAGTCAAACTTTTCTGTTTTAGTACGCCTACTGATGCTGAGATTGTCTCAGTCAAGGTGTCTTTTCCTACACGGAATATTTATATTTAATGCTCTTATGTTTCTCCTTCTTCTGATTTTCAAGTTTATATGAAACATATTTCTTGTATTAAAGAAGTTTCTTCACACGTGCGTGATAATGACCTATTTATTGTGTTGGGTGATTTTAATTTGCCGAACATCACTTGGTCACTTTTCACTGCCGAAAATTATCTAGTGCCCTCAGCACAGCATGACTTTATAGATTGCATGCTTGACCTTTCGTTGTTTCAAATCAATTCAATTTCTAATCATTTGAATAGAACACTTGATCTTGTATTTGTTAACGACTACCTTATTTCTAATGTGTCTAGGTCCCCTCCTTTATCTCTTCCTGAGGATGTATATCATCCTACTTTAGAGGTTGCAATGTTCAATTGTAATCCTCTCATTTCTTGCTCATCAGCCAATAAGCCCCGCCGTTGCTTTCGCAAAGGAAATTATTCATTGCTGAATCAGCTTATTTATGCAACCGATTGGTCTTATGAATCGGTTGACATGAATACTGCTATTAACTTTTTTTATAACACCCTAAACTCCCTCTTAGATATGTGTATTCCCAAGTCAATTCCTTCGACTACCTCTTCAAAGCCACCTTGGTTTACTCCCAGATTAACGAATCTAAAAAATATAAAATCCAAATATTGTGAGGCGGCTAATGAGACCAGCCACCCCACAGTTTTCACGGCAAGGAGCCGTCATCCCTTTGGACAAATTACGGCAGGGAGCCACTGGCGTATTAATTTTCTTTAGTTATAATTATTAATTGTATTAGGTTAAGATCTTAGTGGAGAAAGAGGCAAGGAGCCAACAGTATTATAAGCAGTTCGATGTTAGGAATAATGAGGCAAGGAGCCGCGAATATTATAATTATTTTAAAGAATGAGTTTGAATTTAACCGCCGCTGCAACCGTGCGTTGTCGATCGGTTGCTCAACACCGTCTTCGAGAGCGCAACTTCAATTCGGCGGCGAAGAGCGAAAGCTCCGAGGCGAAGTTGCGAAAGCTCGCGGCGAAGTTGAGCAGCCGAAGCGAGCGCATGGCTTGCCGGCGAGCGTGCCGGCACTTTGGATTGAACATTAAGGGTAAGTGGAAGTGCTGCGCGAGATAAACGAGATCATAGGTGGTATAGGGGAGCGCTAGGGCTCTAAGCAGTGCGGCAGGGCCCTAAGTCTAGGAAGTACAGTAGGGTAGTGTTAAATAAATCAGTGAATAAAGTGCATATGCTGCAATTAACGAAGGAAATCTGCTAATTCTTTATCCTTCAGTAACCCTATCTGTTCTAACATCGGGATTGGCCGATGTTCACCCTAACCAAAAGCGGGAGCATGTGGTGCGGGACTATGGCCTGTGAGTGGGTATTACGGGTTAGCTGTTAGGGAGTATGGTGGTACGAGGCCACGGCCCGGCAGAGAGATAGAGCCATTAGACAGTGGAGTTGGTGCGAGGCCACGGCCAGCTAGTGTAGTTGGTGCGAGGCCACGGCCCGCTAGCATAGATGGTACGAGGCCACGGCCCGGCAGGGAGATAGAGTGTTTAGGTAGTGGAGTTGGTGCGAGGCCACGGCCCGCTAGTGTAGTTGGTGCGAGGCCACGGCCCGCTAGCATAGATGGCACGAGGCCGCGGCCCGATGGTGTAGGTGTGTAGAGGTAGATCTGGGTTTGGTTTGGTCAGGATACTCACCCCCCCCCCCCTAAGCCCTCTCTCCCAGCGAAATTATAAATATCTTGTAACTCGCTAGACCTGGTAAGACTGAGAATTATACCCCGGCCAGAAGCTTCCTTACAAGTGGCGCCCGAGCAGGGACGAAGAGGCGTTTAGGGGTGTGGCATGTCGGCGGATTAAAGCCCGCAAGCGTGCCCGAATAGGTATTTTCCAAAAAAAAAAAAAATATATATATAGGGTATTTCTAGTCGGGTATACCCTAGAGGGAAGGTAACCTAGCAGAGAGCAAGAAAATAAGAAGGTCATGTATGTGCGAAATATGAAAATAGGGTATTAAGTAGTCCGGTATACCCCAGAGAACATTTCTATACCCTGTGTTAGGCATAGCCAGAAAATGAACACGTGCAGCTGGTGAGTGACAAAAATGCTAGCAGCAAGCCGGCAATTAAGATAAAGAGACGAAAACATAACGGTCGGTCGTAAAAGTACAGCGCGCGCGCGTTAGCCGGGCGACTTCGAGACCACGCTCGCACACGGGTGCCCAAACGCGTGGCGCAGTCGACGTCGGCGTCGAAGGACCGTTAAGGCGTCGCGGCAGCGGCTGTACAGTGGGACGAATTCAACTCTCGCGCGGTGAAAAGTTGAATTCGTGAGTACAGTTGGCGAAAGTGTTGAGAGCGGGTACGTTTAATGGTGAATACGAACCAAGTGAACAATAAGAACTAATAAGCAGCAAACAGGTCAAATGGACGCGGGTTAAAAGTGAAAAGATCATCAAGAGGATTGTTTATTTTTTTTTAGTATTTTTTGTGAAGTGGTCGAAAATAAGAAAAATAAATAAATAATACTAAACAAACAGAAAAAAAAAATAAAATAAATAATTAAATTAACAAATAAATTAAATAAAAATATATAATTAAATAAAATAAATAATTAAATAAAAATAAATAATTAAATGAAATAAATGAACAAGAATGTATAAAGGAAAACAATAAAGACTTAAGTGCATTTTGTAGGGTTTTTTTCTTATGCGTTTGTGGAAGTGATCAAAAAAAAAAAAAAAGCGAGAAAACGAATTAAAAGAAAAGGGAAATAAACCAATAAGAAACAAATAACAAAAGTGGATAAACAAGAGAGGAACAAAGTGACAAGGACACCGACATAAAATAAAATAAATAAAAGGACCGACGGAACCCCTAGAAGGGGAAGAGAGGGAAACAGCGACGTCGACTAGCAAGAAAGTATACAATAAAGGATGGAGGCAGGTGAGTGCCAACGTAAAGAGGAGTTGGTGGCGATCGCCCAGGAGTTTGGGCTGGACAAGGAGGGGCGCGTGGAGGAGCTACGTAAGCGGCTGTCCACCTACGTGCAGGATGGCGGCCATTCGACTGGGGTTTGGGCTCGGCTTGCCGAGCTGGAATCCCAGTATGCTAAAACTCTTGAGCCGCCGTCTTGGGGCGTCCCACCCGACTTTGGCGGACGGCCACGGCAAAAGTCGGAACCTGACCTCAGAAGCTCCCAGTTGTACGGGCATTTGCAGGCGCCCACCCCGAGTTTGACCGTCTCGGGCGTGGAGGCAGTTCCCGTTCTCGGGGGAAATGAAGACCGCCGAGCAACTGCGGTCAGCGCAGAGGTGGGGAGGTCCCCTGTTGAACCGGGTGGTGGTCTCCGCTACACTAGACCGCACCATCCATCGGAGGCGAGGCCACTTCCCAATGTCCCGGAGCAAGTTCGGAAGTGGGGTATGAGGTACGATGGACGCTCCGACCCCCTTGGGTTCTTAGAGGACCTCGAGGAGCGCGCTATCACCTATGGTATAGCCCTCGACCGTATGCCCAGGGCAATGAGCGAGGTGTTCTGCGATAGGGCTGCTCGCTGGTTTCTGAGCAGTGGGCTAAGGGACGTGCCGTGGGCCGTGTTTAGGAGGGATTTCTTGGAGTTTTTCGTGCCCCCTCGTTACTTCGAGAGGCTTGAGGACGAGATCCGATCCCGGAGGCAGCGCGTAGGTGAAGCGTTCAAGGAATATTTGATAGAGCTGAGGGCTCTTATGCACCACGCTAGATACGAGCCGGCACAAGAGCTGCATCGGATCTACGAGAACGCCGCTCCGGAATACAGGCTCTATGTGCGACGGCAAGACTTTTCTACCCTATCCCAGCTAACTCAACTGGCCGTAGAATACGAGACCGTCGTGAGGCAGAGGGCAGTGTACTCAGGCAGCCAACCCTTGGATCCGGGTGTCTCTAGTTCAAATAGTGCAGAGTGGGCGAGGACGGCGCAGTCCTCGGGACATCTCAATCCGTTCCGGTCTGCTCCCAGCGGATCCGGGACGACCGTTGTGGACAACAGGGTCTCCACCCCGCCCGCTGCAACTCACGCAGGGGTGGTCCATCAAATGATGAGCCAAGAGGCCGGGAACGGATATGATCCGCGACGGGCGTGTCGTAGGTGCGCACAGGAGGGGCATTTTGTCAGGGAATGTCCCAACGCCCCTGTCTTATTTTGTTGGGTATGTGGAAGCCGGGGCCGAAGTAGTCGGGAGTGTTGCCGCCGCGCGGAGACGGGAAACGGGCAACGGCGTCGTCCGGACCAGGATCGGGTCGGCGCCAATACACACGGAACGCAGTAATAGGACACCCACTGAAGGTGGATGGTGGCCGGATCGTCGCTACGGTAGAGATTGGCGGACGAACGATGCCCGCCACGATCGATATCGGAGCCACTCGTAGCTTCATGAGTGAGGACTGCGTACGCAAATGGACGATCCGGGGAAGAGCGGAGGAAATACAGGCACGTATCCGCCTGGCAGACGGGTCCACCCTAGAGGTAGAAAAGGCTTTGAGAGTAGACGTCAGCTTAGGGGGGAAAATGATCAGCATGACGATGCTCATCATGCCCTCAATGCTGGACCACATAATCGTGGGTATGGATTTTTTGGGGGCGATGGGTACCACAATACGCTGCGGCGAGGCGGAACTGATCCTAGAAGCAGCGACGACACCGGGCGGGAGGCCAGGAACGAGCGAGGAGTCGGAGGAAGGCCGCCCAAGGCATGAAAAGGGCGCACCTGCTCGGCTACAGAGGGAGCCGGAGGAAGGCCTCCCAAGGCATGAAAAGGGAGCACCTGCTCGGCTACAAAGTGAGCCGGAGGAAGGCCTCCCAAGGCCTGAAAAGGGAGCACCTGCTCGGCTACAGAGGGAGCCGGAGGAAGGCCTCCCAAGGCATGAAAAGGGAGCACCTGCTCGGCTACAGAGGGAGCCGGAGGAAGGCCTCCCAAGGCATGAAAAGGGAGCACCTGCCCGGCTACAGAGGGAGCCGGAGGAAGGCCTCCCAGGGCATGGAAAGGGAGCACCTGCTCGGCTACAGAGGGAGCCGGAGGAAGGCCTCCCAAGGCCTGAAAAGGGAGCACCTGCTCGGCTACAGAGGGAGCCGGAGGAAGGCCTCCCAAGGCATGAAAAGGGAGCACCTGCTCGGCTACAGAGGGAGCCGGAGGAAGGCCTCCCAAGGCATGAAAAGGGAGCACCTGCCCGGCTACAGAGGGAGCCGGAGGAAGGCCTCCCAGGGCATGGAAAGGGAGCACCTGCTCGGCTACAGAGGGAGCCGGAGGAAGGCCTCCCAGGGCATGGAAAGGGAGCACCTGCTCGGCTACAGAGGGAGCCGGAGGAAGGCCTCCCAAGGCATGGAAAGGGAGCACCTGCTCGGCTACAGAGGGAGCCGGAGGAAGGCCTCCCAAGTCATAATAGGGGAACACCTGCTCGGCTACAGAGGGAGCCGGAGGAAGGCCTCCCAAGTCATGAGAAGGGAGTGCCTGCTCGGCCCCCGACGGAAAAGGTCAGGAAAAGGGGAGTAAAGTCCGGCTCGAGTCGACAGCCTGGAGAACCCAAGAAGTGGCGCATAGAGCCGCAGAGGCAGACTTCTGATGGCTACGGAAGCGGCACGGCGGGAACGTGCAAGAGAAAAGACGGAGTAGGAGCGATGACCAGAATCCACACGGACATAGAAGGCCAGGAGCGATTGCCAGAATCGAGCGGCCACGGAGTTCTATCTGGAATCGAAATGGTCCCTGGAGGCGGCGATAACGGCATCGAAGAGGCGGAGTGGCCAGCGGATCTGGACCCAGAATTGAGGGAGTTCCTGGAGTCAGAGCTGGCTCTCTTCGAGGGGCTGCAGGGAATCTCGCACATCGCGGAGCACCGAATCCGGCTGAAGGATGACAAGCCGTTGAAACAAAGGTACTACCCCAAGAATCCGGCCATGCAAAGGGTGATCGACGAGCAAGTGGATGAGTTGATCTGGGCAAATGCCATCGAGCCGTCGCGTAGTCCGCACAGCGCCCCGATCGTCTTGGTCAAGAAGAAGACTGGCGAGTGGCGTATGTGCATTGACTACCGCCAACTCAACGCGCATTCCATTCCGGACGCTTATCCGGTGCCTCGTATTAACCACATCCTGGAGCTGTTGCGCCACGCCCGGTTCATCTCCACTCTGGATTTGAAGCACGGGTACTGGCAGATACCGATGGCAGCCGATAGCCGGGAGTGTACGGCGTTCACAGTCCCTGGAAGAGGTCTTTTCCAATGGCGGGTGATGCCATTCGGCTTACACTCGGCGTGTGCGACATTCCAGCGCGCTTTGGATACGGTAATAGGGCCGCAGATGGAGCCTCATGCGTTCGCCTACCTCAATCTCCGGTTAAATTGAAAAAAATGCAGCTTCTTCCGGGAGAGGTTAGTCTACCTAGGACATGTAATTTGCGGAGAAGGGATACGGACCGACCCGGAGAAAGTGGAGGCGATACGAAACCTGAGGGCACCAACAAATTGCAAAGAATTGCGACAGTGTCTCGGGATGGCGTCATGGTACAGGCGTTTCGTACCCAATTTCGCGACCCAGGTACAGCCACTCACGGCGCTCTTAAAGAAGGGGCAGAAATGGGCATGGGAGCAAGAACAGGAGGAGGCATTGCGTCAATTGAAGGAGAGCTTGACGACTGCCCCTGTGTTGGCTTGCCCCGACTTTTCCGCCAAGTTCGTCTTGCAGACTGACGCGAGTGAGTATGGCCTCGGCGCAGTGCTGACGCAGACGATCAATTGACAAGAGCGGGTGATAGCATACGCGAGCCGAAAGTTGCTAAAGGCCGAGGTAAACTATTCCGCCACTGAGAAAGAGTGCCTGGCAATCGTGTGGTCGATCCGGAAGTTGCGTTGCTACCTAGAAGGGTACCGATTCGACGTAATAACGGACCATCTAGCGCTCAAGTGGCTGAATTCGATCGAGAGCCCGTCAGGAAGGATTGCGCGATGGGCATTGGAACTGCAGCAATTCCAATTTGACGTTCATTATCGTCGAGGGAAGCTCAACGTCGTGGCCGATGCCCTGTCGAGGCATCCTCTAGAGACCTGTCAACAAGCAGTGGTGGCCGAGGCCCCCTGCAAATGGGTCGCGAGGATGCGTGCTAGAATCGCCGAAGAGCCAGTCAAGTTCCCGGATTACACCGAGGAAAACGGACAGCTGTATAGGCATTTGGGTCACCGGATAGACGATGAGGACTACATCCCTTGGAAACTATGCGTAGGCAGTGGTCAACGCCAGAGGGTACTGCGGGAATGTCATGATGCTCCCACGGCCGGACATCAAGGTGTCAGAAAAACGGTGGCGAGGTTGGCCCAGCGGTACTACTGGCCGGGTATGTTCCGCGATGCCGCCCGATATGTGAAATGTTGCGAAGACTGCCAAAAATTCAAGAGTGAGCAACTCAAACCGGCTGGTCGCATGCTGACGAGGCAGGTGGCAGAGCCGATGGCAGTACTTTGCGCGGACTTCGTCGGACCCCTTCCACGGTCGAAACATGGAAACACGATGCTATTGGTGTTCCATGACGCTTTTTCGAAATGGGTGGAGTTGGTCCCTCTCCGAAGAGCCACAGCAGCACACCTGCAAACTGCGTTTCGAGAGAGGATTCTAAGTAGGTTCGGGGTACCTAGAAAGTTTGTGTGCGACAACGGGGTACAATTTACGAGTCGGAGCTTCAAGTCATTTTTGGGGTCCCTGGGTGTAGAGATCCAGTATACCGCCCCGTACTGTCCGCAAGAGAATCCCACCGAGAGGACTAACCGGACTGTTAAGACCATGATAGCGCAATTTATTGAGGGCCACCAGAGTTCATGGGATGAACTCCTGCCCGAGATCTCGCTGGCGGTCAACACGAGCGTGGCAGATTCAACGGGTCTTAGTCCCGCTTTTCTGATGCAGGGCAGGGAGCCTCGGTTACCCGCAGCTCTGTACGATCAGGTAACTCCGGGGTCCGCAACTAGTGCGCTCGACCCTAGGACAAAGGCGGATAGGCTAAAAGAAATTTTTGATATCGTCCACAGCAACCTCCAGCGCGCATGAAAGGACCAGGGCAGGCATTACAACTTGCGGAGACGAGAGTGGCGGCCTTCGTTGGACTCGATTGTCCTGTTGAGGCAGCACCAGTTGTCCAACGCTGCCGAAGGTTTCGCCGCAAAGTTGGCACCCAAATTTGACGGCCCCTACAAAGTCGTCAAATTCATATCCCCCAGACGACCGCAAGAAGAGGGTGGCCAACATCTCACAATTGAAACCATTCTACAGAAAGACGACGAGCGACGAAGAAGACGAAGATCCAGGGCACGTAAATGCCCACGAGTAAGCGAAGGATGAGAGTAACACCCGTCGCCCAACAAAACTATTATGATTAAGCTTAGATAAAACTAACATTAACAACATAATTCAGAATAGGCATAGTAAAATGTGAGCCGCACTGAGAGAATAGGGCATTAACAAATAAGTAAAGAGTAAGTTGACCAATAAGCTGAACTTTCAGAAGGAGCCCGACACCGAGGTCGACACGGTCGCCCACAGTGCTGACGTTGGGGTAAAGCCGGAGGGCCCCGTCGAGGAACCCGTGCCCGATTCCACCCCCTTAGGCTGGAAGGTGTTTCCTCTTGGAACACCGTTGTCGTCGGGCGTGGTGGACCTAATCGCCAGAGAGGCGCGAATCCGCCGCTTCCGGTGCCGACGCACTCGGTTCCACGTGTCCGACGGGGAGAGCGAGTACAGCGTTACGCTGAACGCGAAAGGCGACGTGACCGTCACCTGTCCGAAGTGAGGGGGGGTGTGAGGCGGCTAATGAGACCAGCCACCCCACAGTTTTCACGGCAAGGAGCCGTCATCCCTTTGGACAAATTACGGCAGGGAGCCACTGGCGTATTAATTTTCTTTAGTTATAAGTATTAATTGTATTAGGTTAAGATCTTAGTGGAGTAAGAGGCAAGGAGCCAACAGTATTATAAGCAGTTCGATGTTAGGAGTAATGAGGCAAGGAGCCGCGAATATTATAATTGTTTTAAAGAATGAGTTTGAATTTAACCGCCGGCCGCCGCTGCAACCGTGCGTTGTCGATCGGTTGCTCAACACCGTCTTCGAGAGCGCAACTTCAATTCGGCGGCGAAGAGCGAAAGCTCCGAGGCGAAGTTCCGAAAGCTCGCGGCGAAGTTGAGCAGCCGAAGCGAGCGCATGGCTTGCCGGCGTGCGTGCCGGCACTTTGGATTGAACATTAAGGGTGAGTGGAAGTGCTGCGCGAGATAAACGAGATCATAGGTGGTATAGTGGAGCGCTAGGGCTCTAAGCAGTGCGGCAGGGCCCTAAGTCTAGGAAGTACAGTAGGGTAGTGTTAAATAAATCAGTGAATAAAGTGCATATGCTGCAATTAACGAAGGAAATCTGCTAATTCTTTATCCTTCAGTAACCCTATCTGTTCTTACATCGGGATTGGCCGATGTTCACCCTAACCAAAAGCGGGAGCATGTGGTGCGGGACTATGGCCTTTGAGTGGGTATTACGGGTTAGCTGTTAGGGAGTATGGTGGTACGAGGCCACGGCCCGGCAGAGAGATAGAGCGATTAGACAGTGGAGTTGGTGCGAGGCCACGGCCGGCTAGTGTAGTTGGTGCGAGGCCACGGCCCGCTAGCATAGTGGTACGAGGCCACGGCCCGGCAGGGAGATAGAGTGTTTAGGTAGTGGAGTTGGTGCGAGGCCACGGCCCGCTAGCATAGATGGCACGAGGCCGCGGCCCGATGGTGTAGGTGTGTAGAGGTAGATCTGGGTTTGGTTTGGTCAGGATACTCACCCCCCCCTAAGCCCTCTCTCCCAGCGAAATTATAAATATATTGCAACTCGCTAGACCTGGTAAGACTGAGAATTATACCCCGGCCAGAAGCTTCCTTAC